>JAAGAY010134228.1:0-55140 GCA_011801015.1 Ardeotis arabs | reverse complement strand
GCCGGGCCGGGCCGTGCCGCGGGGGCCGGGCCGCGCCGCCCGCTCCCTCCCCCTCCCCTCCCCGGGCGGTGTGGGGGGCCTGGCCGCTGACGGCTGGCGGCTGCTTGGTGCTGGCTGACAGCCGCCGCGTTCGGCTGAAACACGCCTTCTCACTCTTTCTTAGGAGGTTAAAATGGTTACCGCGCATGAAACGTAGCTTAGGGTTTGTTTTTTTTCACATTTATTTTTTACTCCCCTGCATTGACCCAGTGTACGGGCCGTTATTTGCAACTGTTTCTCACCCGTCCCCCTCGATGTCCTTTTAACAAAGGGAAAATGATGTTGAAAAACAGACTATCACCTTTTTACTACTTTTTTTAGTGTATATAAATGATGCGTGATTGGCAGGCTTGCTGCTAAATCATCGTTGTCCGCTTCTGCAGCCTGCCACCTCTGTACCGTGAAGGCATTGAGCCCTGACCCCAGGAGGTCATCCCCAAGCCCACCTTGCGCCGGGTCCTCGTGCCAGGAGGTCACTCTGTCTCAGGAGGGGCCCTTGGCGCGATGTCCCACTCGCTGCTTCCCTGGTGTCCTGCTCTTGGCTTCCGTGGAGCACGCCGCCACGCTGGGCGAGGGGCTGGGGCTCTGCTTGGTTGTCAGGGTGTGTCAGTGTGTCAAGGCAAAAGTGTGTGTTGCCTGGCTGGTTAAGGTTCTCAGTGAAGCGCTGGGGAGTTAGGCAAAGTGCAGTGAGAGGTTGGCTTGGCACTTTGGTTACTCAAAGTCCTTTCTGGAAAACTGGCCTTATTTGTTGATTATTCTTAATGGGATCCAGGAGATGAATGGTGTTCTCCAAGCTTTTCTGTGCATCCCTGTTCAGAGTGCAAGTGCTTCAGTGAGATTACTGTGGCTGGTGAAACTTCAGGCTGGATTGGGAGGGACACTGATAGGTTTCATATTGCTGCTTGAGTTGTGCTGTGGTCTGGACAAGTTCATGAACTTTTTTGTATTTACTGCCTCTTTTTTTAGTAATGGAACTAAGCTGTCCACATCTCAGGGATTGTTGTACAGTTTACTTTATTATCTGTCATGTGCTGTGACATCTTCCAGGTCAGTTTGAGAAGCAAAATGTATACTCAATCATCAAGCCAAGAGGATGGATTTGAACAGTACAGTTGGGCTGTGTAGAGGGATGGGACGACGTTTCTCATTCCCTTTTGTGAGGAAGGTATCCACCCAGAGGGAACAGAAGGGTTGATAGCCAGGAAAAAGAAAGTGAGCATTGCAACAAGTCATAGTCATTTCTACTGAAGACTTTTATTGGGAACTGATTTTGGAATTACAGGATACCATTTATTGGAAGTAAATTCTAACTTGAAGTGAGTAAATTGTTGGTACTTTCATAAACAATGAGTCAGAAAATATATTTCTGTAACCAGTATTTCTCATAAATAAGCCACATATCTAAGGAAAAATGAAAAACAGCATGTGTGTTATGTCGGTATGCTCAGGGAACTGAAGAACCAGGACAGTCTTGAAACGGAACAGAGCGTTCTAAGAAATGATTCATGCAGTGAAGTTCTTCAGATATCTCCCTACTGGCAGGTATTGACCGTTTGACATCATGCTGCTGATTCGTATTTCTCTAGAAAAACCAGCAGTGCCCTATGAGTGTCAATCTGCTCGAGGGTAGTAAGGCTCTGCAGAGGGATGTGGACAGGCTGGATTGATGGGCTGAGGTGAACTGTATGAGGTTCAACAAGGCCAAGTGCTGGATCCTGCACTTCGGTCACAACAACCCCATGCAATGCCACAGGCTTGGGGAAGAGCGGCTGGAAAGCTGCCTGACGGAAAGGGACCTGGGGCTGCTGGTTGACAGCTGGCTGAACATGAGCCAGCAATCTGCCTAGGTGGCCAAGAAGGCCAACAGCATTCTGGCTTGTGTCAGCAACAGTGTGGCCAGCAGGAGTAGGGAAGTGATTGTGTCCCTGTACTTGGCGTTGATGAGGCCGCATCTCGAATACTGTGTGCAGTTTTGGACCCTTCAGTACAAGAAGGACATAAAGATTAGTAAAGAATTTATATGTTGTACAGGCAGGCATTTTGGAAAATCTAATGCGGTAATGAAATCAGTCTCCAGAGCAGTTTCTTCATCATTCAAACCATGGGCAGTAGACTAAGTCCTAGGTCCATGTGTCGAGCAATGGGGAAAAAAACAGAAAAGAATTAACCAGAAGAGCAGCTGATTGCGTGCTGTCCATCCCTTGCACTGAATAATGTAGAGAGCTTGTAGAAATTATGCCTCTGAAGACTGAGAGATATACAGGGTGCTGATTAAATGTTGTGTAGGTGGCATCAATTTTGTCACTTCCTAGATTTTGAAGGCTTCTCTTGCACTTGTTGTAAGCAGTGTGTATGTGTGCAGCAAAAATAGCAGTTTAAGATAGCAGGTGCGTACCTGCTGACACAAGTGATTAAAGAACCCGTTTCCTTGGAGAGAACTAAAGTGCGCGCTTTATATGTATTTCTGTGTATTTAATTTTGTTAGATAGGAAAAGATTTTAACAGACCACCACAGAAGACCATACAAAAGATAAATGTTGATGACAGGATCAGTAGAAACACTGTTTTGTAGGTACATCACATCTCCTGTCAAGGAGAAAGAACAGTGTTTATACTTCATGGCTATAAGAAATATTTTTTTAATCTCCATTCTTCTTTCTTTTTCCTTTAATTTTACTTCAGTAGCAAAACATTTACCAGTATAAATTGGGCTACTAAGTCGTAGTAATTAACTTTCTAATAGGAAAGTGTAATTTCTTTGGAAGATTAGTGAGTTTGCTCATGGTTCAGAAAATACTGTAAAAGGAGTTATGTGGACTTTGGTATAAAACGGATTTGGTTTTCCTTCCTATTTGTGGTTGTCTCAGGTTGTACTCTTCATCAAAGCTACTTTACTAAAACTTTACTACTACTACTTTACTTAATTTAATATTGTTGGACAAACTGAAATAAATTATTTTGTGCCTATTGCAGAAATTAGTTGCCTTTACGCATTAGCGTGGAAGTTTTTACCAGCTATCCTTCTCTTTATTTTACTTTTTTTTAAATTTTAATCTGTTTAATACATCTAATCCTCTGTAATCATTTTATCTGAGTGTCCCGAGTAGTTACAGAGTCAGACTCCTCTTTGCTTTCTCTCCTTTTGGCTAATAGTCTTTGAACTTGAGCCGCTTTACAGCATCAAAGAGAGGAGGGTGTGGAAGGCATGACTAGCTCAAGTTTGCTTATTTTATCTCAAATCTTTGCATCAGGTACATCAGAGTCACTGTGGAGAGAATTACAGCATGAAGCAGACTGTTTCCTCTGCCTGACACTCTGCTTTGCTTTGAGTGACGAGCTGTGACAGCATGCAGACACACAGCCTAGCTAGCTGTAACGTAAAAGTGATAGCGTGACAGCGGTGAGCATCCCTATGAGCTGTACCAGCGTCCTGGTGGCTGTGAAATGGCTCTTGGTACTCAGATTGAGCGAGCCCAGGTACTCTGCGAGGTGAATTAGTGCAGTGAAATGTTGGAGGATGATGCTGGCTTGAAGTATTGCAGCTCTGCTTCAGCCACTTGTGAAATTACAGCCCTGTCATTTTGTATCTCAGCACAGTAAAATCCAAACAAAGACTGCAACACCTCAAGTGTCAGCAAAAGGGATGATAAACTTAGTATGTCATTGGCTTCAAAGGCTTGCTCCACTGCAGGGAGTTGCTGTCTGCCTTCCCTACTTCTTCCTGCCTTCCAAAAAGAGCATTGCACGCTCCTCCATGCAGTTGAATAGCACATGCTCCAAATCTTGAACACGGTCTTTGCAACACACAGGAACTCTCCTCCCTGACGAGGGCAGTAGGCCTGCTGGCCTTCAGAGAGGTGACTCCTCTCAGCGTGCTCAGCACCACGTGCAGGTGCTGAACTTTTGAATTCACCATGAGCATCTGGCTCCTGAAGAGCTGAACCTTCTCCCTTCAGAATGACATTAGTTGGCGTTTTTCCGAGGGAATGGCTTAACTGTCTTTTGCCTTCAGTGTGCAAGTTGCTGGTACTCATTCTTCTTCTCTTGACAGGCTGCTGATACCCTTGCTGTGAGGCAGAAGAGAAGGATCTATGATATCACCAACGTTTTGGAGGGGATTGATCTAATTGAGAAGAAGTCAAAAAACAGCATTCAGTGGAAGTAAGCCATGTCAATTCTGCAAATTTTCATGTGCTCAAGAGCAACAAAAATTGCCTCTTTCCACTTCTCCTGACTAGATGTGACACTGTAAAATTAATGTTACGCTCATCAATGAGCAATACGACACTTCAGAATGACAGAAAAGTTGCAAATGAACTTTATTTATCTTCCCTTTAACTTACATCTTTGATACATAAAATCAAGTTTAAAGCATACAGGAGAGAAACTTCCAGAAAATTTGTACTGCTACGTTATAACTAGCGCTTGTAGTTGAAGAATTCACTCTAGATGAATCTGGGAAGGGTATTGGGACACACTGTCTCCACCTACCTACCCTTCTGTAGTCCATGACTATTTTCTCCTGGGCCGCTGGAGGTGAAAGGTCCAGCTAAGAGAGGGGAAGAAGGGGTCTGCAAACCAGCTCCCATGCTGAAAAAAAACCTACATTCCAAAAGAAAATACATTTTGGTAGAGGGGAATTCTAAATTTGATCTGAAGTTAAGAATTTTCATTTTTCTGTTAAAACACTGCTGAGAGGGTAAACACTCATTTCCTTCCTATTGAATATTAATAGACTTCAAAATGTTGAAAGTAGTCTTAAGAAATGATCTTTGTGTGTTTGCTTTAGATTTTCACTTGTGATTTCATGAACCCTTATACCTTTTTAAGAGGAGTAGGTGCTGGCTGCAACACAAAAGAAGTCATAGACAGGCTGAGGTATCTGGAAGCTGAAATTGAAGATCTAGAGCTAAAAGAAAAAGAATTGGATCAGCAGAAGCTGTGGCTTCAGCAAAGTATCAAGAATGTAATGGATGACTCTACAAACCACCAATATCCTTTTAAGTGTGCGTTCTGGAACTGGAATTAAAGCAACAGTTGAAGTGTAGGTAATGGATAAAGCATAATGTAGTCCATACTATCTAGAAGCAAGGAGAGGCAAATATTTTTTCTGATTTTGTTTCAAAAAGAAAGAAAATATAAACTTTATTTACATGATTTTTAACGTCTGTGACTGTATGATTGGTAACCTGAAAATAACTTAGCACATATATGTATCTATATGGCAGTAATTTTTAAGTCCATACTGCAATCCTGGTGTCTTATTTTAAATGTATCATATTGCTTTCTGGCACTTGAATTTATATTTTCTTACAAGTGCTTTACATGACTTTCCTTTTGTGTTGCTTCCTTCTGTTGAAAAGATTAAGCTATCACCCAAAGATAAATTGAGTTGACAAAGTCCTGAAGCTTGTTGGGTTTGAAATTGGAAAAAAGTCCTATGTGTAAATACCCTAGAGCAGAAAGTTCCAGCTATGCTGCTCGTAACCATGTGTTTAGCTGTCTTGCAAGATACAGAGCGAAATAGACACCTAAGATTGGGTGCCCTTCTTATCTACAGCACCAGTGATAAGTACTTAAAAAGTACTTGAGTTGCTCTACGGAAACTGTTCCTGTAAAATGGATTTTATAGCAAAGGAGATTGAAGCTAGATGTTAGGAGAAACTTGCCTTTGGGAGACCTAGCACTGGAATTGACCCCCAGTGAGGTGGTGGAATAACCATCACTGGAGGATTTCCAGAAGAGGGGAGGCAAACATCTGTCTGGAATGTCTCAGCAGTTGATCCTACCTTGAGCTGGGGGAATGGGATGGCTGATGAACTCTCAAGTCCCCTCTGGAAGTATTTTTGTGTGATTCTAGGAAGTCCTGATGCATACTTGAATTCTGTAGTGTCAAGTTCATGAGGTAAATGGTATTCTTCAAATCAAGATTTTATGTGGGTTTGTTTTTTTTTTAGAAGAATCTCTTCTCATTCAAGCTACGTAACTTTTTACTTTTTTGTATTTTTTTCTCAGATGTAGATTTCTTTAAAAATAGTAGAGTTCTGTCTTTTAATTAGCCTTTCTGAAAGCCAAAAATCGTGCCTTGATTACACAACAGTAAGTTTAAGGTTTAGGGTGAGTTTGGACAAACTTCTTTTAAAGTGCAATGAATGCCAGTTTCATGTTGGTTTAAGAAAAATGTTCCTTGACATCAATTACATTTTCATATGTCACCCATGAAGATATCTGTAATTGCTTCAATGGTAAGTTGCTGCTAGGCTGTATTTCTTAAAGTGAGGGATTTCCTGATTTTCCTTTGAAAACTAACTTGCTAGCTAACCTGCTTTTTCCCTGCAAGTATTTTGAATTTAGAAAAAGTATTTAATAGGGAACATTTGTAAGCAGATGTCTCTCATAATGTTCATGACAGCAAGTTCTGTCATTTTCTAGTTGTAGTCACAGACTGTGCAGAATGGAAGTTCAGCTGTTTTCAGAGTTCTGGTTTTGGATGGTTTTTTCTGTATTCATACTTTGCAGCAGCTTACCTCAGGCCGTTATTGGCACCAGAGACAGGGCACGTTGGTCCGACTCACCAGAAAGGCCAGGCAGGCCCAAATTTCCTAAAATGTTCTGGTGGCAGCTGCAGCCAGAGGGAGCTCCTGATGATGCTATATAAACGGAGCCAGCTGAAGTTCAATGATATGACACTGCTGCTGAAGCAAAAGGAATCCTTCTGTATAGGAGGTCTGAAGAAATGCCCAAAAATTGGAGGCAGAAGTTGCTTCCCTTGAAATTCTCTCCTGATCCTCTGGCACCCAAGAGAAGATTGTTGTTACCCTCCAACTAGGCTTAAAGCCATATCTTTGCCACAGGGAAGGTTGGATTTGTTTTTGAACAAAAATGCAAGATTAGACAACTACTGCGGAGTTTAACAAAACCGAGCTGTTACTAAAAAAAGTTAGTCTTTAAAAAATGCAGAAGCACTTAGTAGGCCAGTCACATAGTACTTCATCTAAGCGTCTCTTAGGAGGCAAAGAAAGAAAAGCGTTATCCCAGGTTATGGTCAAAGGAGAAATGGTGTGCAGGCAGGTTAGTGACCTGCAGTGTAAGGCAGGTTGTGCCAGTGCTGTTGATGTAATTGTGATCTCCTGACTTTAACCAATACATTTTAGTGCATATAGTAAGCCACGGGTGAGTTTAATAGCCAGCTCTTACATCCCAGTTGTATGTGCTGCAGAAGCTGTGAGCTTAGATACTTGGAAGTGCTGGCATTGAAGATGAGCATTAAGACCTTTTCTTCCTTCTGTTAAATCTCTCTGTACTACCATCATTCTTCAAAGCCATAAAGTGAGCTGGACCAAAGAGCTGTTTAGCTGAAAAAGAAACAAGTTAGATATTTTTATGTGGCGTTATGTATACAACTAGAAGACGTGGGGACAGTAACAAACAGGTAAAGGAAGTGTTAAATCTTGTAGTTCTACGAGAAAAGGTTATTGCAACTGTGGTCTAAAAGTATTGGAATTCTGTGATTTCTATTATAGGATATACTTGGATCTTATAGGGACTGTGCAAGTCCCACCACAAGTTTATTTATACTAGAGTTATGCAGTATTTTAAATGACCTTAGAGAATTATCATCTCTCATTTGAGTGGATACCATGCAAGACTTAAGAAAAATATGCACACTTAACACTTTCTTTAAAATTGCCATTTAACCAGGAGACACACTTCTAGCAATTCAAGCACCTTGTGGTACACAGTTAGAAGTACCTATACCCGAAATGGTATGTACTGGTTTCTTTTTACCTAAGTGTTCTAGAGGGACAGTGGAAAAGAAGAGTTACAATAGAACAGAGGATTTATCTCCATCTGTGTGTGAGAGGGGAAGAAAATAAAAATTAAGATGTTTTCAGCTGAGAAGGGAGAGGCTGGGTGGGAAAAAGTACTTTTTGTACACCGAGATAGACTAATGGTAACTCTGTCTTCTATTAAAAACAAGATACAATAGTGGGTGTCTTTGCCCTCTCTTCTTCTCTCTTGCTTTTAAATGTTGCAGCTTTCCAAATTAGGCATAATTGTTATGAATTCCCTCGAGAACTTACTAGCAGTGACTTTTATGTGTTAGGTTTCTCTGTTGTATTGTTCAAACAGATCACTTACAAAAAGCCTTTTAAATTTAATTGCAGATTTAGTTTAGATTTAATTTATGTTTAGTCTCATGGCACTAGACTAGATAGAGAAACAGACTTTGGTCTCACTTTAGCTAGAAGGCTTAAATGGGCAAGATTAAAGTAGGAGGTTAAATTACTTACCTCTGTCCATCTTTATTTATTTAGTTAGTTATTTAGTTAGTTATTTAGTTATTTTGTTGCAGTGCTCTGGTTTAAATAGGGTTTACGTAGTTGGGAGAGAGCATTGCATGAAGCATGATAGCCACAATGCTTGTAGAAGGCTGAAATTCACCTGAGAAGTTTCACAAGCTATTTTTAGTGAGGCTAAGCACACTCCTAAGAGCATCCAAAGCTAGAACCGTGAAGCTGATCAGTGGTACTATCTTTGTCCACCTCTGCTGAAATCAGTTCAGGCAATGGTAAGGTTCTCTGTGGACCAAAGTTAGCAGCTGTGATGTTAGGTTTGGGTTGGGTTTTTTTTGGCTTTTTGTCGAGGACTGAAACAGCTGATCTTAATCTTCGCCACCAAGTTCAAAGTGGATATTTTGCTTTGGTTCCCTTTCCCTGAGGCTCCTTTTCCACTTTTCTCATACTCATTTTTTCTAGAACGTACAGAGTCAGCAGTCTCATTGAGACTGTGCTATAGGAAGCTAGTCCTAGCTGTATTGCCTAAGTAACTTGCCAAAAGAAGGTCTGGCAAACTGGCTAAGAAATTGTTTCTACTGACTCATGACCCTATGTTCACTGAGTCTGGGTGAGATACCCAACTGTTTCAGGATGCTTGGTCCCAACCGGGATAACTTTGAAGCTCTGCCTAAAAGGAAGAAATTTAAATGCACAGAAATCATTATTTGTCACTGTTGTTATTGGTAAGATGTAGCCCTCCTGTAAGTCTCATGGAACTTGAATTCAAGATCTAGCACTTTGAAGAATTGTATCTTTGTGTCTTCTGTAACTGTGTTCTGTTCAGGTAAATAAATTACAGGTTTGTAATCCGTTGGGGTTTTTTAATTAGATCACATGTATTAGTTTTAAGTATTTTTCTTCCCTGAGTATGATTTGATAAGTTTGTGCCAATTATCGTCTCTTCGTAGTGATCTAACTAGAAGAGCATTGTATTTATCTTCTGCATCAGTTTTAGAATTCTGTTCAAACATCTTCCTTACTTTCTGTGGGAAATAACTCTGTGCAGTTACTGTTACGTTTTGTAAAGTTCCAAGTTCTCAAGGAACAGTAACTTGCATAATATACCTTTACAGGGACAGAATGGACAGAAGAAATACCAGATCAATCTTAAAAGTAGTTCAGGACCTATCCATGTGCTGCTTATAAATAAAGAATCCAGCTCCTCCAAGCCCATGGTGTTTCCAGTTCCTCCGCCTGATGACCTTGCACAGCCCCCATCTCAACCTGCAGCTCCGGCAGCTCCCCTTAAACCTGCTACAGCTTCACAAAATCCACCAGAACAACATGATCTGAATCAAGGACAAGAGTTACCACAAACATCCGTTGCGGACACGCCATCAGGTGGGCCCAGGGCTTTTCCTGCCTCAGATGAGTGAGGGAGAAAGGGAAGTGGAGAAAAAGAAAGTGTTAGAAAAGGTGGTAGATAAAGCAAAGATCAAGAATTTGCATAGTATAGCAACTGTCTGTTAAGAAACTACCCTAAGGGCTTACTAACAGCTCTTGGGAGGTTACAGAGAAGCCTCTTCCTCTTCTGTCTGGTGAAACAGATTCTCCCCTTGTAGCTTACCATCTTATACCAAACAGGTTTTGGATGTGATCCTGTTAATTATTCTGAGGTGCTTCTCCAGCATGCAGTATGGAACGAAATTGCCAGCCTCTGAAGGAGGATATGATTTGAACATGTACCTTTTAATGAGACAGATAATACAGGCACCAGTTCCAGCTTTTGTGCCACAAGGTCATTTACCTTCTTCCACATAGCCGCAGTGAGAGACTGCCTGAATATCAGGTATTTTTTTCGTAATAATAGTAGGCTAATTCAAAAAGATATAAGAAAATGTTGTCAGTATTATAGACTGCATTTCTGAGGAGTCCTGATTAAATTATGCCTGTGACTTTGGACGGGGGAAGACTCCTCTTGCCTCATCCCAGACATTGGCCATGTTCTCCTCAAAAGACAAAGTCGGGTGCAGGCGTTTTGTGTTCCCATTTACTGTAACAGACTTCATAGCATGCCTTTCTGTCTTTGTAGATGGCAGTGTGCAGCAGGACGGTACAACCCCAGCAGCTCCTTACTCCAGCCTTCCAGAGTCGGTGTTGTACCCCAGCCTTTCAGGAGATGTCGCCCAAGCTGCAGCTAGCTCAAATGACTACCAGGGCTTGCTGCCCCTGGACGTTAACTGTATTCTCAAGCCAAACTCATTCGACATAGCAAAGATGGAGGAGCCCGCAGGTAGGAAGAAGCAGTTACTGTTTAAATGTTTTTCTTAGTTTCCTGAGCCCTTATTTGTGACTAACTACCGATGAGTTACACAGGGGGAAAAAACCAGCACTTTTTCCACAGATGAAATGACAGGCCTTTGTACATCTAATGAAGCCACTGACCCAGCTCTGAATAGCAAACTCATCTTGAGAAAAATACCTTTTTCTGCCACCAGATAAGCTTCATATTGTACATGATGCTAGGGTTGTAAGGGCTCAGTGGGAGAAATGTATCAGGAAAAACTGGGGGATACAAAGATGAATATATTTTACATATACATGGCATGCTGTCTTCACAGCTCATACATTGCACGAGCCATATTGTACTTTGCAATTCAGCGTTTTAATGCAGAGACAGGTGTTGACTTCCATAAACACATGCTCCTGTCTTTCACAGGAAATATCAGTGGGGATCTTATTGATGAACTCATGTCTTCTGACGGTAAGTATTTAGCATCTTTACTTTTCTAATAATCACAAGTAGCAGCATGGTTTTTGCGTGACCAGCACTCATGTTAGGTGTCTGTTAAATCTGATGCCAAGAGTCAGTATGAAACTACTTCTTTTCCCTGTACTGCCTCCTCTTATCTTTGTCATTCTTGTCTTTGCTCCCCTTTCCATTCCCTGCAACAGTTTTATTTAACAATCAAATATGAAAGCCTTAACCCAGCAAGCACTTACATGCATGAGTAACCCACCAGTCCTTAATTCAGGAACGAGGAAAGAAAAGGCTGATGACTAGAGTGCTATCTTAAAAAAAAAAAAAAAATTCTGGTTTAATTCTGTTCTGCCTCAGGCCTCCTGCAGGAGCTTTGAGTAAGCATCTCAGAACATATTTACATGCCTGCATGCAGACTGATACATGGCCAGCTGTGGTACACTAACAGAACAGACAAATGTCACCTGTTTGTGCTCTTGCACCTCGGTGGCTATGAGTACAGAACTGAACCACTAGCTAGTAAGTTCACATGCTCCCGGCCTCTCTGCTGTGTCTCACTCAGGTGCCAGGCAAAGAGGTGAACTCAGCTGGCCTTGTTCCTCTTGTCCTTTAAATATGCTGCTGTGAGCAGCCTCTGCTGCTATTTGCCCTTCAAGCAGACAACCTCGGGGCTTATCCAGAAAGAACCATGTAATTACAAGATCCAAGGGACAAGATGGGATTATGTGGATGTGCCAAAACATGGCTAAAATGGAAATAGTCTCCACTTTTAGAGCAGGTATGGCACACCCAGCTCGTCTGTACTAGGTTAGTGTTCCTGAGGTACAACATGAGGGCTGAGGCTTCTCTTCTTGCATTCCCTCCCCAAAGATGGCTTCAAGTCTGTGCTTGCAATGCACTGCACAGAGAAACTGCTCGCCTCCATTTTTCATCTGTGAAACAGGGATAATGGTAACTTCCTTACTTAAAATGATAAATATTTGAAGGCCGATATATGCAGTACTGTAAGAAGACAAAGGAATATAAATATAAATGATGGCTTTCTGACAGAAGTTTCAAAAGCTGCTCAGGAGCTCTTTTGCTGCAGAAGAAGAAATTAAGTCCATCTTCCACAGCTATCACTCCATTGCAGCAAATTAAATTAAAATACTAAGCAAAAAATGTAGATATGTCACTTACTGCCTTAGTTTGAAGGCAATACAGGTATTCACAGTACGTATCCTAGCATGCTTGTCAGATTATCAAGACTATTTTAATTATTAAGACTAACTCTGATACTAGTAGTGGCAAAACATATTGAATTATGAGATAGGGCTGATATTCCAAAAGTGTTTTAATTTAAACTAAACTATTCCTGCTTTACAGTTTTTCCTCTCTTACGACTCTCTCCTACTCCCGGAGATGACTACAACTTTAACCTGGATGATAATGAAGGAGTCTGTGATCTCTTTGATGTGCAGATACTAAATTATTAGATACTGTGTCAACCAGACTACTTATCTACCTCTAACTATAACATT
Source organism: Ardeotis arabs (assembly GCA_011801015.1). NCBI lineage: Eukaryota > Metazoa > Chordata > Aves > Otidiformes > Otididae > Ardeotis > Ardeotis arabs. The sequence continues at coordinate 42,541 of JAAGAY010134228.1, read as the reverse complement.
CTAGACTTCTTCATAACCTAAGTATTTGAATAATGAATGTATAACTTCTTAGTTCACTGACTCTGGGAGTATATTTCCTTTTGCTTCCTTTAACTACTTCACAAAACAAATTCAACAACCAGAAAAAAAAGGGCTTTTATCAAAAATTCTGGCACGTTTTTTCACCCGAGTGTCCTTTGTGTAATCCAATTATTTGGAGTTTTCTTTGGTAAGAAAAGTGTAAATGCTTTATAGCCTTTTGATCATTTTTTAAAAAATGGTTAGGCTTCTTGCTCACAGTTAACAGCATTTACTTTGAAGCTTTACTGCCAAGAAGCTTTCTACATTTTTTTTAACCTTTCAATCAATTTTGAAGCTTTCACTGCCAAGCTGAAAAGTGAAGAATATCAACTTGAGTTACGCTAAATTGTTTCAGTGAACCAATTTTGTGAAGTGCCTTCTGTTTTAGCACTTTAAGTTTCTCACACTGACTTCTTACATTCCACTTTCCTAGGTGATAGGAAAGGTCTGTTTGTAGTTTGTATTAAAGTGTGCCAATACTTGTATATTAACAAGATTTTTTTAATAAAATTGTACAAAGTAAGCCATCGGTTACTTTTGATCTTAATTTCTTGCAATCCCTTCGTTGTCCAGTATGCATTACAACTGAGATAATAGACTTGTGGCAGCATCCACGTTTGCTGGTTCCTCTTCCAGATGTATGGAAATCTGAAAAAAATTAGTTACAGTTTAAAGTAGAAAGCAGTATATTTTTACTCTGCTTGAAAAAAAAAAACAAACAAAAACCTAGTAAATGCCTGTTGTACTGAAGATTAGTTTGTCTTTATATATTTAATTTAGGCTAATTTTGCAGTCATAATTCAGTAATTTAGGAGATTACAAGATTCAATAAACTTGACAGAGAAGCAGCCAATACTTTATGCTGCAGGAGAAAGACAAAGCACCACGCCAGTAATGTAACATACATGGCCAAATGGAAATAGGCTCAGCTTTTAGTTCAGGAAATGCTCTCAACAACATGGTTTTGCAGCTTTGGACAAAATACTACTACAGCCTGAGTGATCAAATTCAACATTACATCATGTACAGCCCTACCAGCATGTGAGCAGTGGTATGTATAGTCTGAATTCCTGGCTGCATGCAGTAGCAAACCAGCAAAGACAGGGCCACTGGCATCAACTGCCTTGAAGCCCTTGCTTGGCCTCATCCTGTGCTGGCGGCACTGCCACCTACCTTTCATTTTTCCCTCAGCCTCTCCATAAGATATTTGACACTCATCCTGTCGCTCCTGGCCATACAGATATTTGATCACCCCAGGCACAGTAAATAAAACTCATGTCCACTTCTCGCAACTCTCTCCGCTTCCCCCAACAGCTAGGATGGATTCATTTGTACTTTGTCCTGGCCCACTGATTTCTCTCTTCCCCAAAGCATGCCCAGTACATCAGGAAGAGTCAGCATAAACAGTTTACACAGAGGAGCTTGTCTGCAGTTAAATTCTGTGATTATTTCTTGCTCAAGACTGCATGTAGCCCTGTTTAATAGAGCAGGCAAAGGAAGATGAATGAAACACTGTCTTGAACCCTAAGTGCTACAGGCAAGAGCTGTAGTACAGAAATTGCTGTTTCAGGTGCTGGTATTTCTGATGAGGGAATATGAAGGCTTAGGAATTGGGAACAGAAAAGAGGCAGAGCTGTTTGGTTCAAAGAACCATCAGGTGCTTCAGGTAGGGAACAGCGTGGTTCATCCTTACTTTCCGTGTCTATTCATGTTGAGGGATAAGTCTCAAATCAAGGGGCTGGAGCTGGAGTTAACTTTAAAAAAATCAATTAAAAACCAGCTAGAACATAATTGAGAAATATGTTTTGGAAGTATACTCCAGCTTGGCTGCCCACCATCTTCTCTCTTGACTTCAGTAGTTACATCTTTCATATGCTAACTGGAATTCAGCATTGCCACACAACTGAAATTTAAAAAGTTGGGTTTATAGCTTTAAAGCAACTGCATGAATTGCCTGCAGTCTTACAGCCAGAATATGATGCTTTGAACATGCATTTTCCTTTCGTTTACCTCCTCAGATTTTTACAAAGGGAAATTACCTGATTACTCTTCTGAGGTTCTGCTGCAGTGCCTTTTGATAGCTGCTGTACTTCTTTCTGGACTTCAGCAAATGCTTTATTTAGTGTGCTAACTTTCTCAGCATTTCTAATGTTTATCTGGGAGGGAAAAAAATACACACATTGGTATTTTTTAACTGAAATTCCGTTGGCATGTGAAATAGCACTATTTTTATATAGCTATTACACATCCAGTGTTACATGCATATCTTCCAAAATTGATTTCTGGTAGGTATGTTTTTAAACTTGAGTTTATCTGTTACTTAATTACGTCATCTAGTCATGTACTACTAATGTTCTAATAAATTGAAAATTATGAAAGCAGTTAAACTTGTTCTCTTGGAAAGGGAGTCCACAGTGATCCAGAGACAGAACACACAGGAAACAAAAGCCAGGCTGTGGACAGGCCCTGCTCTGCCACCCTCAGCTTCTCTTAGCTGGAGTGGAATTCCAGGAAGGGCTCCTTCCTTCATTTGTAAATGATCTTACCATTTTGAGTTTTTTCCAGTAGTTTGCCTGTCAGCATCACACCTTGCACTCTTACTTGTTCATAGTGTAAGTCTGGCCAACAACATCTATCAGATTTTACTGTGGTATTTAAGGAAACGTCTGTGGCTGTGTCAGACTAGGATGTGTATCTGGTCCCTGGACACCTCAGCCTCACTTCTTAGCCCAAGTCTGCCTTCGTAAGTTATTCCAGCAAATATGCTTGCTTTCAAAGGGGAAGAGCTAAGATACAGACACGTGCTGTGCTCTGGGGACAATAATCCATCATAGAGGAGCAGGGTGGATGAATGAGGCTATCAACTCTCTCACCACTGCAGCAAATTAAAATTCAGCTGATCTCAGCCCTAGCACCTGTTGCTTCTGAAGCACCAAGTTTGGAACAGGATTGTATCCAGATAATGGCCTATTGCATTGCAAATGTTCCAGAAGCACACTCATACTTCTTCAGGCAACCCCGAATTTCAGGATACCTACTGTTGTTCCAAAGGCTACCCCTGTAATTCACCTCTCAGCAATTTACATAGGCAGAAGCAAACCGTGAACTGTTACATGTATTCATTTTGCTCTCAATGCTTCCATAATTTCAGAGCATGTGCACATTAACAGTAATTCCGCTTATTCCAAGTGAGCGACCAAGAGAACCAGTAGTAAGAAAGCAGTGGCAAGAGGCTGATAAAAGAAGCGTATTCAGATTAGCAGTTCCACTGGATGGTGACTGGAGAAATGCAGACTCTGCTCCTAGCTCAAACCAGAGTGGATGGGACTGCGGGCAATGCCATTTACAAAAACCTTATGTTTCCCATCAGAGCTTGTTATCCTTTCACAGTTTCACAGGGGTGCTGAAAGGATCCAGTCAGTTTTAATACCCAATATCCTCAGCTCGTCTGGCAGGACTCCTCCGTAGCTAGCGTGTGTATCTGTATCAAAAGCTGTTTGAATAGTTCTAATGGGCTTCTATCTTTTAAAAAATAAATCTATTTTAACTTTTTTTTTTCCTGAGCATTTTCCTATACTGCTTAATGAGAAGTAAATCTGCAAAGGCTTAATGAATTAAATAATACAGCTTCAAACACACAGAATAAAATTTTACTCCTAATAAGCTACTGACTTTTCATGAATATGTTTTTAAACCTGTTTCTCCCTTTATTACACAGAACTCTCTAGACTAAGTGGAGATGTGACGCCAACAATACAAAATTGTTTTGGGGCTCCCTGTTTATTGCCAAAGTTTGTTACATTCCTATGTCTACCAGATTAACTTGTCAAGTGGCTTTAGGTTCCAGGAGAAAATCTGAAAGGGCCTTTTTTTTAGAGCTGCTATTTAACTCTTGTTTGCCCAGCAGACTGCAACTGTATCTAATGGGAACAACCAGCCACTAACTTTCTCCTTTTATCATCATCTGCCCTTCCAGAGGGACCAGCTGAACTCTCACCAGATCACACAACTCAGGCAGGGTTTGAGAGGAAGATACGCTATGATAACTTGCTGCTACCAAACTCTTGCTTATATCACCCCCATCCCTCTTCCCTGGCATCACTCCCAGGCACACAACCCTCTTTCCCCCCGGGCTGTGGTGGTCTCCAGACATGAAAATGGCAGAATTGTTATTTTTGCTTGTTTACATTGCTTTAGTGTGTTGAATCAGCTCACAGAAGGGTCTGCAGAGCATCCCAGCCCACCTAAGGTGTCAGAAGGGGGAAAGGAGCACTTAAGAGTAAAACACATGGTAGTGTGTGCTCTCAGATCTGTTCACTGCATCTCACTGACACGGTTTTATGTGACAGCTGAGACAAACAGACAAACAGCTTCTGGGTCAGAAAAGGCTCCATCCTTTCTGTTCTCCCCCCCGAAAATGCTTCTCTGCACTCATTCAGAATTGAGTTTGTTCAGCTCATCAACCCAGCAGATAAAAATACAAGATGCACTTTTAATTGCTTTTGCTGCTGATTTAGCAAGTTGAATCACCTAGTATGAGATGAGTTCCCGAGCCAGCACCAAGACGAGCTGCGGGAACAGAGCCTGAAGCCCAGTAAGGGAGGCTGGGGTTGGGAACATGATGGAAAGGAGTAGGACTTTCCTTGCAGTACCTGTGTCTGGTGCTTTGGATCAAGACATTTTGTTAAACTGTACCCTGAATTACAGCATCAGTGATGCTGCAAGTGTTGCCAGTAAACGTAAGCTCATTAAACAACTGATGTCTTTAGCACGACGTTCCCCAGGCCATACTGAGGTGCTATCAGATACTTTCTAAATGACCCCTCTCAAGCAGAACAGCTTGAAGTCGTATCAGAATCATGGACTGGTTTGGGTTGGAAGGGACCTTAAAGATCATTGAGGTCCAACCCCCCTGCCATGGGCAGGGACACCTTCCACTAGACGAGGTCACTCAAAGCCCCGTCCAACCTGGCCTTGAACACTTCCCAGGATGGGACATCCACAACTTCTCTGGGCAACCCATCCCAGTGCCTCACCGCCCTCACAGTGAAGAATTTCTTCCTTACATCTAATTTAAATCTACCCTCTTCCAGTTTAAAGCCATCACCCCTCATCCTGTCACTACATGCCGCCTTTGTCAAAAGTCCGTCCCCAGTTTATGTAGCGAATGCTTGCAGGAGATTTAGTCAAATACAGATTTTGTGCTTCTCTTTTTGAAGATGACGACATCAACATATAAACCTCACTTTCAGGTGGAAATTGCATACTTGGCAGTTTCGTGCCCAGACGAACACCGTCCATAAAACAGCTCTGATCAGCCAGGAGCGCTCCCTTCGCCTCCCAGGAGAGGCCTAGCAGGCGGAGGGGCCGCACCAGCCCGGCCCGCGGCCGGCAAGACCCGCGTGGGGCCTGCGGGCGAGGTGCCCCGGTGGCGGGAAGCCACTGGCCCAGCTCCTCGGGTCAGCCCACCCCCTCCCCCGCCCCACTCACCTGCTTCAGCCCGGAGGTGACGGGCCGGGCCTTGCCCTTGGCCTTGGCCTTGGCGGCGCTGCGGGCGATGCGGAAGACGCTCACCGCTTTGGCCGCCTGCGACCGCGTCTTCCCCATGGCGGCAGCGGCAGCTCGGCGGCGGACGGCCGGGTGACGTCACACCCGCGCGCCGCAGGAGCCGCCCGCCCCCTCCCTCCACCCACTACGCCGTCGTTGGGCGGCGGGGCCGGCAGGGGGCGCTGCGCCCCCCGCCGCTGTCCCGGGCGCGCGGCGGAGAGGCGCCCGTGTCCCCGTCCCGGTGCCGTCGCCGGTTCCCTGCCGCCCGCCCCCCTCCCCAGCCTCCAGCGCAGGAAAGCGGAGCTTCCTGCCCTTGTAACTGCCGTCCGCCACCGCGCGTGCCGGACAGCCCCTCAAACACAGAGTTATTAAAAAAAAAAAAAAAGGGAGTGAGTTGTGGGAAACCCGCCTGTCTTACGGGCCCCGCCTGTGAAACGTGAATCTTTCGACGGCCAAGGGAGTTGGCTTCACGCCCCTCGGACCCGGGCGGGAGGGGACCGGCGGGGCCTGAGGGGCGGGCGGGGGTGCGCGCCTGGCTGTACCGGGGCGGAGGGGCTGGGAGGGGGGTGCTGTGAGGTAACCCCAGCAGCAGGCACGTACCTCCCTGTCTTTCCTTCCCGCACAACCGACGGCACTTGCGGGGAGGTGGCTGCCGGGGGTGAGGGGAGAACAGCTTTGCTCTGTGTCTGCCCGAGACGGTGGGCGGTGGAGAGCGGGGGGCCAGGACTGGACGGAGGGGCCCCCGGGGCCGGGCTGCGCGGGCGTGGAGCGCTGTGGGCTCCTTATCGGCGCCCGAGCATTGGGGCGTCGCCTCCCGCCGCCTTCAAAGCGGGCGGCGGTGACGGGGCGGCCGCCTCTCCCGTCCCAGCCCGTCCCGTCCTGTCGAGTCCCGCGGCGGCAGGAGACCAGCACCATGCTGCACTGGGGATACGACGAGCACAACGGTACGGGGGCGGGGGGCGGCGGGCCGGGGGCGCTCCCCGCGGGGCCGTCGGGGCAGGTTTTTGTCTTGGAGTGATGTGAGGCTATCTGCTACAGGGGGAGGGGGAGTCGCCTCCCAGGGTCGGGTCGGGGGCTCATTCCCAGTGGGGATTTCGTTCGCTCGCCCGGTTGGGTAGCTGCACGCGCATATCCGCAATTTATTAGACGGTCAGACTGATCAGAGCTGCTGTGTCGGCAGCGGCCCCCCGACTTCGGCTGCGTCCTGCTGCTGTTATACGGTGGGAAATACCAGGTACGAGAACCGGTCATTTAAATGTTGACTATGCACCTAAGAGGAGATGCTTTCGGATTTGAGTTGTTTCATGTTTTCCTTCATCTTGTTGGTCTTTGAAGTCCCAAGACGCGCTCATCAGCAGGCTTAAAGACCTTCCTCTGCTTTGCATTATAAGTCATGCAAACGCTGCTCCTGTGTGCAGACCGGCTCGCAAGTCATGCGAGTAGCAATGAAAATGCTTTTGTAAACCGGGGACTCAGCTCCGATAAAGTAAATGCAATAACTTACACTGTCTGTTACAACACACAGGTAAATAAAACATCACGATAGGGAAAGGAGAAAGCCCTATGTTTGCATATACTAATGCCTACAGGAGCATGCTTCATTTCTGTTACCTCTTTGAGTTTGGAATAGTGTTTGCGCAAGTTCTACCTTTCCTTCCTGGTCCTTTTGTTTGGTCTTCTCTGGATGGATAGACTTTTCCTGAAAAACTGGGTGGTGGTGGATCGCAGTGATGTTGCAATGATTAGGCGTGTTATCTACTGTTGTGCAGTCTACTCTACCCCTCCCCTGAAGACATAAATGGGTCTTGTTTTTCAAATTTGTTTCTCCACATGTTTTCCAAGAGTGCTGAGGACTTCACCTGCACCGTCCAGATAAGAAGCCCACTTTCCCTCCCTTATCCTCTATCCCTCCTCCTTTGCTATCCTCAATTTCTAGGAAGAGGAGGGCACCAGAATTTCTATCAGGGTGGCCCGGGACCTTGCTTGAGGCCCCATTTCTCCTATAAAATTCTGTTTACTGGCTGACAACGTATTTGGAGTAGAGTTTGAGTTTCTCACTCTCTTCCTTTCTTGGAACCCCCAGCAGCTGAGGTGGGTAGTTCTTCATCAGTCAATCCCCTTTCCCCTTGCCAGGAAGACTCCCACAGAAGTCTCCCCACAGGAGACTAAAGGAGAGAGGTGTGGATATCCAACACTTCACTGCTCTTCCCCAGCATCAGTTTTATGTCTCAACTTTTTTTTTCTTTTCATTTATTTTATTGGTTTTGCTTGTTCCTTGTTTTGCTGAGCAGCAAATGCAGGAGATTACTCTGATTCTTGAGAAATTTTGTTGCCGTGGATGGCCCTGAATAGTTTCCCTGAGACTAAGATGAGCTTTTGCAACTAAGGAGGTAGCAAGAAAGTAAAATTAATTAAATTTGGTGCCATCATATGTTAGAGTTTACTTCCTGAAGAGTTGGAAAGATGTCTGCATTCATTCAGAGTTCTGCGTTTGTTACTTGCGGTGATAAAATCACTGCTTTTATAAACTGGGGGAAAACTCATTTGCCCCTTAGCAAGAATAACCGCAACACAAATCATTCTGTGCATAAAGTAAATTGTCAGATATTACACATGCCTGTCTGCCTAAGTGCTGTATGTGTGTATAAGGACATGGTCTGACCGGTATACACAAAACTAAGTGTTCTCCTCTGCTTTGATGCACATATTTCTGACATGCAAAGAGGCATTATTTTATTTCTATGCAAACTTTGTCTTTTACTTTCTTGACACTGTTCTTGCCTCACAGTTTTAATGATGCTTACGTATGGAGGCATAACACTGAGATCTTGAAAACGGGCTTCAGTGTGGCATCATGCATGTTTTCTTAGCTGCTCAGGGTTCCCGTGAAGAGGGGAATGTTCTCATCCCCTCACAGAGTCTCCTCAGTTAATGGGGGAGTCACTTTAGTTAAAAAGCAAATCGAGAATCAATTGCCTTCAGTTTACTATTTGTTTAATAAAATAGATGGAAAGTACTTCCCTGTGTTTTGTTTTACTGCAAAAATGTATCTTGGTCTAGTTACAACAGTAACACCGAAGTGCTATATAAATAAAAAGGGATATTAATTCCCTCTTTTTTCCTCCCCGAGAATAATTATGTAATTTTGATGTCTGCTTTAAAAAACAACACTTAATTTTACCCATTATAAGTTTCCAATTCTTTTTATTAGAGTTAATCTTACTAACCTAACGTGCAACTAAATTACTTGCAAACCTAACTTTTAGAAATATAAGCATTTTGTAGATGATAAACTGGGCAGTAGATTCTTCTTAGGAATAAATGAGGATGTCAGACTATACCAAACTCATAAACTTTCTGCATAGAATAGCAAACTGTCCAAAAAAAATTCACTTTTATGTACGTACTCTATTTATGCAAGCATAGAGGCTCACTGCAGCTGAACCGTATTCCATGATGTCTCTGCTAGGCTTTTTTACTTAGGCTAGCCTTTTGCTGAAACTCATCACCTTTAACTCCAGCTGTGTAAAACAGGACCGCTATTAGGTGCTGCAGCGAGCCGCATTTCACTGCCTTCCTTATGAGATTTAGTTCATCAGTTGAATGTGTGCAATGCTGATGGGTACCATAAGTAACTAATCGAAAAGTGACAGTGGTGTGTATCGCACTTGGTGTCTCTGTGTCCAAAATAAAGGCGTGCAATCTTCAAGAGCAGATGGTTCAGGATTTTGTCCTCAATCATAGTCACAAAGGGTTTGATATTGTTAAGAGCTACTAGGTAATCTCTTCTAGCAAAAGAACATTTGCCCATCAACAGGGGGGAATTTCGTAAGTTCAGAAATTGGTGTATTTAATAAAGTTTCTTCATTAAATTAAAAAATGAAAGGAATCAGCAAATTACAAATTCCTGCATATGTCTTAAAGTACATATCTAGGAAATTAAACTGCACATTATGCTGAGACAGAGTCATATAATTCAGGTCCAAATTCTGAAGAAATTGTCACCCTGGAGAACTCACTGTCTTAAATCTGTTTGTAAGACATGCATTTGGGCGCAATGTCCATGTTCTTCCAACTGTAATCTGTTATTTTCCAACAATCATACACAATGTTTGCTTTGAGATGGGGTCCACAGTGGTGCATTGAGCCACAGTTTTCCTAGACTGCAAGAGTATGATAATTGCATTACATTGCTGGTAGGTAATCCCGTAAGGAATAACTCTTGATATAACCAGGTGGTAAAAAATGAGCTGAAAATTCTTTATTTTTTCCTGCATATTTTGAAAGGTCAGATTTCTGTCAGTCTCGTGTTACTGAGAGATGTTTAATCACCAAAGCAAAAGATTATTTTGACCATCTAAACTAAAGACAACTACAAAAGCAGGCACAATGTCTTTTTAGAACTTAAATTTATTGTTGAATAATTAGCTAGTGCCGGAATCACAGCCTTGGGTCTTTTTTTTGGCACTTTCATATTATTTATGAATGCAGATCATTCATATTTATACAATAACTATAGTTATTGCTGAGATGGAGCAATAGGACCAAGTAGTTAAGCATGTATTTTTGCCTTTCCCCAGCTTAGGAATATACTAAGCATTAAAATTAAGTAGCAATAAGCTTTTTCTAAGCATCCTAAATCACAGCAGTTAGTTAGATGTAAATGATGGAGTGGTGCTTCTTCAATTAATAAAATTGTACATTGCCTCTTAACTACAAGGTACTAGGATCTATATACAATTTAAATTGTATCATAGGCTAAACTGTAGGTAATTAAAATATTGAATACCTTTGATGACCATTTGTGAAGTTAGAAGAATTAAGTTTAAACAGCTTTATATTTCAAACTAGTAGGATTTTTATCTTCTGCCTTAGAAGTGGTTTGCTTAATGAGTTTAGTTAATGAAGTCATTAACAAAGACTTTTTAAAAAACTCAGGACTGAAGGCCCTTGCCTTTTTTCTGCCTGAGGTTTAAGTCTCAGGCTGATCTTTACAAGCTACTCCCTCCCTTTTCCATTTTTTGGTGCTGCTCAAAGGGAAGTCAGGCTCTGCCCAGGCGGCTTCCCCACGGCGCCGTGGGACCCTTCCCTCCCTGATTTACTGCTGTGGCACCTGGGTTATTTTAGCACCTTTGAGTTTCTGAACTATGTTCACTTCTATTGAAGTCAAGGAGAGAAAACTATCTGACAACTTTTGATGTTAGGCTATTAATCATAGTGTAATACATTTAAATCATTTTTTGTCATCATGCTTATTTAAGTTCTAAGCCGTCCAGAAAGACTCAAACAAACAGAGAATAAGTTACCTTCAATATAGGGAGTTATGAGGATTTCCAGTGATGCAGATTTTAGAAGATCAGGTTCTGATGTTCATATTTAAGTTTTTCTTATATCCAGTCTCTCTTAGTTGATTGCTTAGCTGATGCTTCTTACCCATGATAAGCCTGGAGGAAAAACAAGTGCTATGTTCTTTACAATACTGAAAGATCATTAGCCCTGCAGACTTCTCCCTTCTCCCTTCTCCCTTCTCCCTTCTCCCTTCTCCCTTCTCCCTTCTCCCTTCTCCCTTCTCCCTTCTCCCTTTTCCATCCTAAATGGTGGTTGCTATCTTTCCCTTATAGAACATATTCCCCAGGCAACTTACTGTTCCTATTTCTCTTCCATGACCTCTTTCTGCATTGTTTATTGTTCAAATATGGCTCAACAATGGCATGTATAGTCTTAATGAGGACTCTCTGATATTTAGTAGATAAGAACAGACACTTCACACATCACGTCAGTGAAGCTTTTCTTACAATTTTAGAATAACATTTGCCATTTTTCTCATGTCCGTATCCTTGATCTACAGAGACAATTCTTTTCAGCTGACTTTTGGCTTAGCTTGCATGGAGAGAGGAAGGTTAACTCAAGATCACTAGTATTGATTAACAGTTTCTTTAGCATTTTAATTCCTAGCTAACTCTAGTGAATGGTGGTGTCAGTCTGTGTCTGGAAGATCTACTGTCATTTATCAGCAGGAAGTAGTAGAAATCCAAACCTTGTGCGGGCACCACTATGCTGAGCTTTCCTGTTCTTTGCTGAATGTGTCAACTCTCTACTAGTGTGTGTGTGTAGGCTTTATGGTTAGAGGCTGAGTGTCTTGTGACAGCTGGTTTGCAGGGTTGATGGGGCTGGGAGGAGGTGATGCTTAGGTTACAGGCCCTGCCATCAAGTCCCAGGACACTCCACGCACCACTCAGACTTTTAATCTTTTTTTATATCTCCCCATCTCATTCAGCATAGTCAGTAGAAGATGTGTTCTCAGGTCTTTTGCAGCCAATGACTAAGGTATTAAAAAAAACTCTTAATACAAGGATTTTGGATAGATAAGAGGTAATCTTTAAAGACATAGTGAGACATGCATGATATTAAGCAAAAATGGCATGCCTGTTGGATACTGGATGCTTGATTCAAATGAGCATTTGTTGGATATGTCTTGTGCATAGTTGAGTCTTAATTGTCAATAATTAAATATCTACCTGCTGTGTATGGCCTTGTTCAAAGGCTGCATGCAGTTAGATACACCATGCAAGGTAGACACAGGGATCTTGAGAGCTGCTGTTGCAATGTGGTGCATGAGAAGTAGCTGAATATTTTGATCTGTGTTTTTCTGATGCACCCTTTTTGAATTTAAAAGATGCAAACAAGAACAACTCAAGCACAGTCACCTTTCATATGAAGCAGGGCACTGCCATCAATTTACACTTCTCCTCCAATGCACTGCAGGGCCTGCCCGCTGGAAGGAGGTTTTTCCTGTGGCTAATGGAGACCGTCAGTCACCCATCGACATCAAAACTGAGGAAGCCAAGTATGATCCCTCTCTCCGTCCTCTAAATCCGAATTACGATCCGGCTTCTGCCAAAATCATCCTTAACAACGGGCACTCCACCAGTGTTGAGTTTGATGACACGGTCAACAAATCAGGTTTGTTCCTTTCCTGTTGCACTGTGTCTTCTTCCACTGTTTCCTGAATAGAGAGCATACAGCCTGGGCACGTCTCACTCCTCATAAACAGTAAGGCTTCGCTCCTCTGGATGAGAGATTCCTTTTTTCCCTGTCTTTCATTGTGATACAATGTGGGAACACATTTGGACATGAATTCAAGGCTGCATTTCTCAGAAAGCACTAGGATTCCCTTTTCACAGGGATGGTTTAACCCACCCCAACCAGCTAGATAGTGCCAGCCCCCCTGTTGGAATGGTGTTGTGTACCATTTTTCAAATGCTGCTCTCTCTCACTGCAGATGAATCCTTTGTGTCTCATTACAGGTTCATTCCAACTGAATCGCTCAAGTCTCTTATCTGACTTTAGCTGCAGGTTTGGTTATGTATTTTTTTCCCTTTTTACAATCCATACCTGGACTTCTTGTGTCAGGAAAGAGCAATCCAGAACAAATTAAATACATCACAAGTGATCCCTTTTCTTCTCTGCAAAGTGTTATTGTCCCAGTCTTTCCTAGGAGTATGTAGCTTCCCTTTTTGCAAGCAATAGTTGTTATTTAGAAGTTCTCTGGTTTAGCATAGTCTTTGTAATGTTAGTGCCTTCATCTTTAAAACCTTCTCATGCATGGCAAGCAAGGTAGCTCACCTTGCCTTGAAACTGTCGGACTGCAGTTTCTACGAGCAATAAAATCCTCATGTGGTTGTGTGAGGCTTAGCTGAGGATCCAGGCCCATACGGTGTGTTCACAAAGCTCAAAGCCAGAGGGGGACTAATTTGTGATCACCCTGTTCATTAGTCCTGAGGAACTATTGGCTTACATTGGCAACAGGGAGAGACCTAGATGGAGATAACATCATACTTTGCTTTCCTGGACAGTCTTAGTTTAATTCTTAAATTTCCTGTCGATAAAAGCAACATTGGATGTTGCCTGAAAGCCATCAGCTGACCGTCAATAATCTGATCTGACCTCGTGTGTGTCAGATGTCATGGGATTTCCCAGGATTAATCTCTACTTCGAGCCTAGTAGGCATGGGTGAATTAAAGCACATATCTTAGAAAATCATACAATCTTGATTTCAAAATTTCCAGCGATGACGAATCTACCACAGCCTTTGGTAAGTTGTTCTAATTGTTAATTACCCTCACAATTTAAAAAACTGAAATCACACTTTATTTCTTATGTGAGTTAGATCAACTCAGCTTCTAAACTCCTTTTCTTCTTTTTTCTTTAAAGTAATAAATATGAATACACTAAGAACTTCTTCCACTTTCTAACCTCATTCGTGAAGTGGCAGGGCCTGAACATAGCATTTCTGTAGGCTTACAATGGTACCAAAGCAGTGGTCATGTGATCCTCTTCTCACTGCTTTCTTCAGGCCATATCTCCGAGGATACAGTTCATGTCAAGGCAAAGCACTGACAGATATTGTTCAGATAATTAACAAATGTAATCTCCAGTTTCCTTCAGGAGACTCCATATCTTCTATGTATGGACTAGATTCTTCAGTCCACATATATGGCTTTATGTTTTGGCCATTATGATGCCTTACTTACCAAAGAAGTCAAATCCTTCTGTATTCATAAACTGAAATATTCACTGTTTTCCCTGATATTTGTCACTGACAAACTTTATCAGTAATGTTTTTGTTTTCTTTCAGGTCATTGATCAAAAAATACTGAATTTTATAGGGCCAAAATTTGGCCTCTGGGGCACTCCTGTGAAGTAAGCACTCCTGCCTTATGGTGGTTTTATGAAAAACAAACAAACAAACAAATTGATTGGTACTAAATACATTAGCATCTTTTAATACATTATTAGCTGACTTCCGTATGAACTATTTATTTGCTTTGGCCAACATTCAAACTGGGCTGTCAGGTCTGTAACCATTTGTGTAATTCTGTTTATCTTCTTTAGTACCACATTAGCTCTATTTTCAGAAATTGGTCTACTGATATTTCAAAGACCTCTTCTTCCAGTTCTTTTCAAACTTTGAGATACTGACATCTACCTTAAATAGCTTCTGACTAACCTCGTCCTTAATTGCTGTTTGAATTGAGTGGTTTTACCATCACTGTATGATGTGGTACAAATACATCATCAGGCCATTTTCCATATTTTTCAGCATAAGTATTTCATTGAATAAGGATGCATTTCTATGTAATTTTTTTCCCTCAGCCAGTGAGAACACCGATCTTTACACATTTCATTTGCCTCCAAGTTTTCAGTCCTTGAAAGAAGGAATTTGTTTTAGGAGTGCCACTTACCCATCCCCTTTGTTCCCTAGGTGTCTAGGCTCTGTAAAAGCATGGTTTTGAGTTGAAGTTTTAAGGAGGTCAAATATTTTTCCCCACAGATAAACAGTTCCAGTTCCTTTTCATTAGCCAGGCTACTCATGTTAGCAGATAGGCAACTTAAGAAATTCTTCTTTTATCTTTATTTGGTGGTATTTTGTTCCTAACAAAGTTTAGATTTTGGACTAAACCTAGAAGAGAGAATAAATTGTCCTCCCCAGTGCTCTTAATTTAAAAACCACCTGGTTAAAGCTTCCATCCTTTCCCCTTAAAACCTCTATAACAAGCCAGTAAGCCGGCCCAGAGTAATCCCCAAACCCTCAGAGAAGATATGGAGCTAGGAGAGTGTGGTGATTTGGTTTGCAGTGAATAAGGAATCTTTCTGAATGTGATTCGCAGTCAAGTCTCTGTGCAGAGATGGTTTGGTTCCAATTCTGATTAGCAAAAGATGAGCACTTGCAAAAGCAAAACAATGAAAAGCCCACTCCATATGGGGTAATGGCTTTAAACTGAATGAGAGCAGATTTTTATTAGACAGAAGGAAGAAATACTTTATCATGAGGGTAGTGAGGCTCTGGAACAGGTTGCCCAGAGAAGCTGTGGATGCCCCATCCCTGGAAGCGTTCAAGGTCAGGTTGAACAGGGCTTTGAGCAACTTGGTCTAGTGGAACGTGTCCCTGCCCATGGCAGGGGGTTTGGAACTGGATAATCTTTAAAGTCCCTTCCAACCCAAACTATTCCATGATTCTATGATACATGTGTTAAGTTGAAATAAATGGCTAATTAAGTGTCAGTCATATTGCATATTTAGTGTTGGCTTCATTTTATTTATGTTACTAGATGCTCCTTTTTCTCAGACTTCAATCTGATGTAACTGGATCTAGTTGCAAATGAAGGAAAGAACCTTGAAATTATTTTTAAGCTCCACCTACTTTCCTCCATATTTCAAAGAGGAGAAGAAACTCTGTTCCCATTATATTTTTCTGATCCTTCCCTTGATTCATAAAACCTGTATTTTAAGTTTAATTGCTCAGTGATTCTTCTAAATACATTCAAGAGAGGAAACCACTTGCAAAATAAAAATATTTTCCCATCTTCTGAGAAATGAAATGTCCAGCCCATAGCAAGACAAATCTGGTGATAATAACATACCCTTTAGCGGGCCATAACCCACTAATCTACACAAAAATGCAATTCTGCAAGCTATATCGTGGACAAGTGAGGGTTTCTGTAGTACTTCAAAGAAATGGGAAGCCATCTGAGACAGCTTTTGAGAAGGAGTAGGGGACTGTCTGAAGACTGAAGTCTGGTGTGAGGTGAGAGGGTGTGGGCACGGCTCCTGTTCCTGCAGTGAAGCCTCTTCCTCTGCTTGGGTTTCCAGTGCTGACCGGGGGGCCGCTCAGCGGGACCTACAGGCTGCGCCAGATTCATTTCCATTGGGGGTCCAGTGATGAAGCCGGCTCCGAGCACACGGTGGATGGGATGAAGTACGCGGCAGAGGTAAGGTTTTACATGGAGTCATCTGTACCTCTAAGCTTGTGTCTAGTTTTCCATTGTAAGAATAATCTTGCCCCTCCTCTGCCCCTTTTTCCTTCTCCCCTCATTTTGTCAAAAGACAAGCGGTCTTCCTGGAATGTTGCATGTTTGGTCCTTGCTCAAAGGAGAACCTATTTGAAAGCTTTGGAGAGGATTAAAAAAGGAGTACAGAAGACAAGAGCTTGATAAGAGCAAGATTTAATATTCAAGAGTTATTTTAAACTTTGCCTTTCACTGTCTCTTCCTTGGAGAATATTTTCAAAGCCAGCTTCAGTTACAAAACACAGAATTGTTTGATTTGGGGCCTGTGCAGTGTAAAGTTTATGCAAGACTTAGGACTGTTGCATTTTGCGGTGCATTTAGCAGTGTGATGGTTATGACTTTGAGAACCACACCTTAGTATCTATGGGGTGCCTGCTGTCTGTGGAGGTCCCGTGTTTCAGAGGAGGCAGAGTACCACAAGGGAGAAACGCACCTTCTGCTCTGGCATGGAGAGTTTGCTCCTGCTCTGTCTCCCTTGGTGCGTTAGAGTAGTCTACAGTAAAAAGTATTCAGTATCTGATTCCCCTTTTCAAATGGAAGTAATGTGGAGTATTTTGATGAGACTGGGATCTTTAACAACAAATAGTTCAGATAGTGAAGAGTTTTCTGGGACTAAAAAGAAGTAAAAAGTATAAAAATAAATGGTAATGGACAAATAAAAGGCATAATACTAAAGAAGAAAAAATTAAATGTATGCACAGTGATGTGATCAGATTTTACTGGAAATGCTATAGGAGAGAAAAAAAAACAGTTTTCTAACACTAATGGGGAAAAGTGACATTTGCAGTGTTTAAAGGCTTATGTTTTCCACAGGAACCAGGTGAGATGGAATATAAAGAATTAATAGAGGTGCTTTAAAACCATTAAGTACCAAAACCAAATTTCTAGCTGAGAAAATATATATATGTTGCCCATCTAAGAAACCAAACGGAAGGAGAAAATATCTCTGAATTTCTAGCCAGTCTAAAAACCTTTCCGTTACCTGTTGGTTGGGTAACCCTCTACAAGAAGCTCTCTAGATGGCACTTTGGCTTTGGGATAAGAAACCCAGGATTAAGATCAAGGCTTCTGAGCACTGTTCACATGAAGAAAATACCTCAGAAGGAGACATGAAGATGTTTTCAGTGCTCACCTTCATAAGGAAGATGTGTAAGATCAAGAAAATGAACATCAACCAAGTTCGAGAAAGAATTAGTGTACAGGTAAAGAAGACTGCAAGGTTCAGCCCCGTAATCCCACCAGGAAGCAGAAGGCATCCATGGCTCCATTCTTTGTGACAACGTATGGTCTGACCAAGGTCTCATCACAAGCTGCAGTGACAGAGCGGTGGTAAGACGGGATATATTCCTTAAAAAGAAGTCACAAGCCATTGAGAATGGGGCTGTACCCAAAAGTGTTTCACAGCTCTGTTTGGGGGTTTTGGTTTTGGGGAGGGGTGGTTTGTGGGGGGTGGCAAAGCTATGAGGGAGTGGAAGTTGCCTTTATTTAGTTGTGGGAATTTTGCTTTTTGTTCTTTATTGTTTTTTTTTCTTTTTTTTTTAAATCCACAATAAAAGTCAATTCCTACTGAGAGTATCTGTTTCCTTTTTGTGTATGTAAAAATGGAATTGTTTAAAAGTTGTTCAATGTAGCTTTTGTGAACTTGTAATACTGAGTGGTGCAGGCACTATTTGACCTCCAGGATACTAATGCATCTGAGAATGGTTTAGTCAACTATATTCTCCTCCCAGTTTAATTTATATTATTTTTAGCAACTTTCCTTCAAGGATCTCTGAAGGTGTGAACCAACATGCGTTTCATCTTGAGCATACATGTATTGTTACTGAATTCAGTGAGATTCCTTACTTGCTAGAAGTAATGTTTCAGTACTTCAGAGTCCATGTGCTTAATAAACATTAATTATATCCTGTAAAACCAAGTAACAGCTCTGGTTTACAGATATGGAAAATTAATATTCATAGAGGTGAGGCAAGGATTGAGATTTAGAGTCAAAATCTTCACACTCCTAGATCCCTATTTCAACCACACAACTGTCTTGCTTCCCATAGAAAGCCTTTAAAGCAAGTTGCAGCTTTCCTGAATTGCGCTTACTTTAGAGGTCTTGAAGTGCTGTATTCCAAAAGCAAGCCTTTTTTTCCAGGGGTTCATCCCAGTTTAAGTCATTCAATAGCGCTGCTTTTCAGCACTCCTAAAGAGCAAAGTTCGAAGTCTGAAAAGATGGTCACCAATTTTCAAAAAGGCAATCCCATGCCCTCTTTCTGACCCTTTCTTTCCTTATCCAAAACTGATGGGTAGTAAGATTTACTAATCCGCTGAGGACTTGCGAGAGTAATTAATGTTTGTGAAGTACTTAGTCTTAAGTGCTGTGTGAGTGTCTGTGCTCTCTCCAGCTTGGCAGTTGGACCGTTGCTCAAGGCTGGAACGTCCTGGCGCTTCCCGGGAACCAGGAGCTCCCACTGCGGAGCATGGCCAGGATTTAGGAAACTTGGCTTAGCAGGAAAGACTGAGGTGGTATGGGGGTAGACATCAGGGGCTTTTCCTTTTCCCACCTGGCCAGATGATGTCTTTAAGCTGCTTAAGCAGCTACCACCGGGCAGTTGCAGAGTAATGCATGTTGGAAATGCAAATGCTCAAACCTGAGATAATCAAGCTGCTTGTAAGTGCCTAACTGCTGGTAATCACAGAACATGACATTTGGAAAGCTCCAAAAATGAGTGTTCAGCTTAAACTAAGCAAGGGAAAAGGGGTCAGCGCAAGTTTAATGTGTGTTCCTCTGCCTGTTTTCTAGCTGTTTATGTGGATGATTAATGTTGCTGAAAGCTTGGTTAAGGAAAAAAGAGGAGTGAAATACTAATGGCATCCTCATGATTTTCAATCACTTTTAAAAATCAGCTGTACTAAAAATGGACTTAAAAGCTTTAGTTACATAACTATGAGGTGTCTTGTCGTAGCTTCTCTCTTCAAAATCTGGTGACCCAACAGCAGTTTGCGAGGCACTGTGGTGTGCTGAATTCTGCTAAATTTTGAATAATCCTAGCCACTGGAAATGCTTTTGCTATTTGTGCGAACTACATATTTAGCAACTTAATGAAATATTTGCATTTAGAAAACTGAATGGCTCTGAATACAAAAGAGTGAAGTAAAGTATCAAAACCAGTGAAGTTGTAGTATTAATTTGTGACTATTTGAGTTCAGCGGGAGTTGATGCTGTCTGTGTCTCTTGCTTTTCAGCTTCACGTGGTCCACTGGAACTCAGAAAAGTATTCCAGTTTTGTTGAGGCAGCTCGTCAGTCAGATGGATTAGCAGTCATGGCTGTATTTCTGAAGGTAAGAAAAGAATGCCTCAGCCCTCCTAATCAATCTGTATTATGAGCCCAAAGGGATAATGGTAACGGTTGGTGTAATTGTTGCTAAAGAGATGCTTGTTTTATATGGGCATTAAATTATACTGTTTCCTTCATGCTGTTTACTCTCCAATATAGAAAGCTGTGCTTCCTTGAAGATTAAAAATATCAGATTAATAGATTTTCAAGACAGTGAGACTCTTCAGTTTGCCTAGTCTACACTCCTATACAATGTAGGGTGTGGAACTTAATTCAGCTGCCCCTATATGGATCCCAATAACTTATGCTTTATGAACAGATTTCTTTAGGAGGGTGATCTGACTTGGTTCAAATGCTTCATTAACAGTTTATTTCTGAGCTGCCAATTTCTTCTGAAAACTGACAAAAAAAAAAAAAAAACCACCACCCCAGAATCTGGAGAATTTCCTTGCAATTGTTACATACTTCTTTGCCTCCTGCACCTATTCTAAGATGAAATTCAGCTCTTGCAACAGCTTAATTGACTTCTGTATGAAGAAGCAGATGGAGAAATCACACAATTCATGACAAAGCATAGGGCTTTGGTCAATTCTGCCTGGCTGCCACAGCTTCCTGTGCACAGCTGGTGCCGACACTGAGGCAGTCAGGGAGCCATTACATGCAGCAGTTGCAAAGAACTGCTTCCATAATTCTGTCTTTCCAGTTTACATTTTAGTGATTCAAGGAAAGTAACACTAGATTTCTTAGCGCACACTTCCTGCTTGGGCTACATAAGAATGATCTTTTTACTGTTTTAAGGAATTTAAACTTGAGATGTAAGCCTGAAACTTTTAATATCCCGCGTATAAAACATGAAATGTACATTGCTTTTATTTCCAGGCAGTGTAAAGCTAGTGTAAAGTTTTGCAGTTGAAATAATTACTATGAGTAGCCAGAATAAATACTGTGAGCAAGGGACTGGATATTCTTTACAACCAGTACTATTTCTAAGGACCAGCTAGTCACAGGCTCGGACTCACAAAATCCATCAGATCTCACAGTCACTTAAATAAAGTTATATTATGCATTTGCTTTTTGATGATTTATTTTTGCTATTTTTCTCTGGACCTCAAGTTTCTTTTTTCTCTGGTGTTAATAGATTGGTGAATGCAACCCTCAGCTAAAGAAGATTACTGACCGCTTGGACACCATCAGAATCAAGGTGAACAAATACTTATAAAAGAATACTAATACTGGTGGTTGCTTTTGTTGCTTTGGGTTTTTTGGTGACCTGGCTGCTGCTTCCTTCGCCTTCATGTTCCCTAGTCCCTCGTTTCATAGCTATCCATATCTAATTCTCTTTTGGGACAGTTTAGGAGCATTGTTCTTAGGTAAAGTTGAAAACTAAGGAAAGCTAACCAGACAAGAATAATTTTTATACAATAAGAGATCAGAGAAGAAAGCTAAATCCTCACAAAACCTAACCTCTGACAAAGCTGATACTATGAGAATATTAACAGGAGAAGAACATATTTCGTGGAAAACTGTGAAAAAGATGAGGGAAAGATTTCCTCCCCTGTTTTGCTGAGGTACAGGGTGAGAAGTAAGCTATTGTTTGAGAGAAATCAGCCAGACTCACAGCATCATGTTTCATACACGCATCTCTAGCCTGATAGCCAGAACAGGGAGAAGAAGTAGTAACACATGGGCCGGGGAGAACGGAACAGGGAGAGGAGCAGGTGGCAGGGCAAGGGACCTGTTGGGTTTCTCCGCCAGCCCCACCAATTCCACTTTGAAATTGTGACATCTCACCTCTCCCTCCAACCTCCATCCTGTGGCCATTGGTAACTATGGGGAGCCTACGCTAACGTGATGCCTTTGGTGTCTTTGCTGGCAGCAAAGCTGCCCCAGGGGTAAGACCTCATCAGAGGGGCACTGGTTCACCTGCTGTGGTCATCCAGGGTGTTGCCAGCCCACCTCATGCCTCCTTTGGCGTGATTAATCTTGGCCTCTTGCTTTTAAATAATATTGCCCCATTTTTTTTCCTTCTTTTTAACTTTCTGTAAGAAATAATTTTCTAAATATATATAATCTAGAACCACAATTAAATTTTTTAAATTATTATTTCTAGGGTAAACGAGCACTATTCACAAACTTCAACCCTAGCTGTCTGCTTCCCAAGTCCCTGGACTACTGGACTTACTTTGGCTCTCTCACTGTTCCACCTCTTCTTGAGAGTGTCATCTGGATCGTTCTGAGAGAGCCCATAAGTGTTTGTTCTGAACAGGTATTTTTTTCATTTTTCACTGCTATAGAAGTGTTGCTTTTGTAAACCTTGAAATTGTAAATGCCACACAAAAATATATATTTTTTTTTGTAGACATTGGTACTGCATACCTTATGAAATTTTCAAAGGTCAAAATGTGTCTATCAAATTTATCCTTTTCCTTGCATAACAGCTATTTACTATCCATTTTTAAAAAAGAATGTGCATCCTCTAAAAATTAACAATCAAAAATAACACACAAGGAAGTTACCAAAAAAAAAAAGGTTCAAGTGTCACTAGGAATTCCACTTGTTTTGATTATTTGCATATCCTGCTCAAATCTCGTCTGGCATTTTTATTTGGCAGATCAATATAAATTTCTTCTTGCATTCCAGATATTTAAACTTGGTGAATTTACTAGAATAATGAAAAGCAAATACAATCATAAGTTGTTTTTTATGTTAGGCTATCTTAAGAAAAGTGTGATACCACCTAAAAGAGTCTATTTACATTTCTTGTTAAATTAAGCTTCGTGCTATACATTAATGTTGCAACAGTGACACCCAGTGGGCTGATCATCTTAGGTGTAAAGAGTTTTTCCCATTGGAGATGCTGAAGTATGTCAGATCATAGCTTCTAATATTGGATGTTGGTAGGTACATCACCTGCAATATGTTATCAATATTCTGGGCTCACTGTAAACCTTTAGATTTTTGTACCGCAGTGTTTGTCTCATTCATGGTCAATATTACAAATACTTCAGAAAATTCAGTACCCTGGCCCACATACTCAGCAGAAATGGTGACTTCAGTCTGCAAAAAATGTTAAGACAGTTCACTGGATGGGATGCTTGTTAATCAGGAGACCTCAAATTCTGTTTGTAACTGATTTGAAGTCACATAGTTGCTCAGTGCATCCATTTTTCTCATCTGTATTATTTATCAAGGTTTAGATATAGAGATTATGCTGAGGTATGAGTAACTGCTTGTCCTCTGTCTTCACAAGGGAAAAATTTGGAATCTCTCCTGGTTTGAGTACATGTTTAATATATGAAAAGTGCTAATTACAGAGGCTTTCTATAGCACCACATCTACTACTCCAGGTTAATTGTGAATATACTCTTTGAACAAGAAGACATACACAGATGCACATTAAAAAAATCTAATTTTTGCAATGAAACATTACAGAATCTCCAAATTATAAAATCAAACTAAGAAATATAAAAATCCCTGGTTTAGATCAGGTTATGGAAGACAAAGTGTGAATATAGGAAACAAATAATCCTTATGCACAATTTCGTTCTGACACATACTTTGGGAGGTTTTCTCGGTAGTTGTCGTTTTTCATTTGCAAGGACAGAAATGGGGAAGTTGTCATTCCCCACATGCCATAGACAAATACAGTTCCATCCTTCCTGGCGGAAAAAAGGTGACAAGTGTCTTTAATATCTACTACATGCTTTTTTGTTAGTTTGAGCATGAAGGTTTTCTGCTGAACCTTATGTCTCTTTTGATTGCAGCTGGCCAAATTCCGGAGCCTCCTGAGCACTGCTGAGGATGAGGTTGCCTGCTGCTTGCTGAGAAACTACCGGCCTCCCCAGCCTTTAAAGGGACGAGAAGTCAGAAGGAATTAAAGGAGTAGAGCCAGAGTAGTCTCCCTCCGAAACTAAAGGCTGAATTAATTTTAGTAGTTAACATACTTCGTGATTTTTAATTTTTTTTTGTGCGTTGTTATAACAAATAGGCGTTGCTTTATTATTGGTTACCATGTAGTCATTTCTTGAAGAGAAGTATGTCCTCAGTTGTTGCAGGTTCATCAATGTTAACAGGTCTGACTGTGTTTGAGCGTGTTGGTTTGGGAGCGTTGAGGCATGAGTGTCGCATGCGCAGAAGGCAGTGCCAACCCTAAGGGTCAGATGTGGTGAAGGAGTTGTCCAGAATTTGACACTAAATTACTGAACAGGATTCCTGATCTTAATGGCAGTAAAGGATGTTCTGGGATGATTCTTCTGGTCTCTAACATAACATTTAGCTTCTGTATAAGACTTCACACTGTAATTCTCAAGAAAAAAATATTCCAAGGCTGATGTAATTTCATTGCTGTCTTCTGCAATAGCATGCTACCTACCTGCAAAAAGCAGTAATGGCCAACAGCATTTAAGTAAAACAGGTATTTGTATGATCCTGTTATTCTGCCTGCTTCATAGCAGTAATGATGTACTGATTGATTTAAAAAAAAACCAAACCAAATAGTAAGGAATTTGTATATTGCAGGATCATGTCAAGTGGATTAGGTATTCCTGAATTCCATCATGTATAGTGATGAAGTTGTCCTGAAACCTGAAAACTGCAAGGTGGAAGGGCATAGAGGGAACTGTTTGTTCCTAAATCCAGTCTGTTGCATTTGGTGAACAGCAAGGAACTGTAACACTATATCCATGTAGCATCTGACTCCTACCACTTAAAATTGGAAGGCAGGGGTAGCTGTTGCTCCAGACTTTCCTACTAGAGCACGCTGCGGTGTGAGACACATGCTGCCTACCCTACATCTGGCAGTGAAGCACAGCACTGCTCAGGTGTGAACATCTCCTAGGTACTGGCTGATGTTCTGCTGTCATAGCTGAACTTGGGTGGTTGCACTTGTATTCTAAGACCAGAGATAGCAGTTAGAGCAAGCCAAAGAAATCAGAATTAGGTCAACATCTAATGCTCAGTCCTCTATAGCAATGTGGTGAAATGTCTGTCTTGATGAATTGACTTGAGCCTGTTTTTTTCTCAGGAGCTTTTGTAATCAGAATATAATTGTTTGTTTTATGCCAAATTTATTTTTATTATTTTTAATGAACTTCCTATAGGATGTAGGTTAGTATAGGATTAGATTTACCCTCAGAGGTGTGAACGACATAGTGAAAATCAGTGATACCTGAAAGAGGCAGCTAGAGGTTTCATGGGCAGCAACTACCACCAGTCTCTGTAGTACTGCTGACCAACTGACCTTCCATGACTGCTCTCCGTGAATTCGTTGTTCTATAGGTTTTATAGGCTGTGCCTTTTACCTCAACAGGTCTTTTGATCTTAGGTGGACAAACATGAGGGAAAACACAATCAGGATTGACTTTATATACCTTCTTATAACTGAATAAATTAGACACAGAGACATAGATATTTTAGCTTAGTTTAAGATGGGTGGGTTTTTTTTGTTTTCTCCTCCTTTTCTCCTCCCCAGAATATAGCTACTATTGCTGCAAGGCCTCTCAATGCCTTCTGAATGTTTTCTGAAGGAAAGAACACAAATAGGCCGTGGGAAAAATAAAAGACATTTGCCAGTGGCAGCAGGTACAAATATTAAAGAAAGGGGAAAAAGCTGCAGGCGCTTTTTTCTTTTCTGGCATAGGGGGAAGAATACAACTGAAAAGACCTCAGGTTGTTCTTTTCTGAATGAAGACGTCTGGAAAGTGTGTGTGGAGAGAGCGGGAATGTGTTGCATGTTTTCACACCCTTTTTTAGACATAGTGTTGGATCTGATATGTTTCCCTGGCATGTGAGTAGCTGCAGAACATGAACAAAATGTTTACAAATTGCAGGAAGGTTATATAGTTTCTTTGCCTCAGAAGAGAAAGTAATAAGCCTACCGCTTCATATCAGAAACAAAAGTTTTACATGTTTTTAATATATTGAAAACAGTGGAGTTGATCCAGTGCTTTGATATTTATAAGAATTTTATCAAAATAAAAAATGGATTTTATGAATGTCTTGTATTTTCTATTAAAGCGATTAAAGTTTTACAGAGAAGGCTGCAGTTTTATAGTTTTAGAGCAGTGCCTGCAGCTTTAGTTTTGGAAAAAAAAGGTCACCCCTTCATTTGTAGTCTATCTATCTTTAAACAGTGTAGTATTACATATCTTCTTCATGTTCCAAGCTTCTGATAGTGCTTTTCTGAACTATTGATTACTTTTATAGAGTTATGCAAATAAGTTTTAGAAAAAGACATCATTCACAGTAATTCTCATAATGTGGAGATGCTGTGTTCGCATTAGATTGGCCTAGCATGGTGCTGCATCTGGGCTGAGAGCTGGTGGTGGCATCTGAAAAAGACTAGAAATGCTCAGTTGCTTGAAATCCTTTGGGAACAGCTTGCCAGGTTATCTCTCTGCTGCATCCTCAAGGTGAGAGCATGGACCCAGTCACAGCACTGAGCACTTGGTTTTGCAGTAACTTTATGCCCAAGCAGCACTGAGTCTTAACCAGACTACATGATGGTCTCCCAGGGAATTAAATCTCACGTGTGGGCTCCGTGCTGTACTAAGATGACCCTAGAGCAGACAAGGGTAAAATACAGCCTTACTTCCCCAGCTGCAGGTCTCTTTGATCAACTGTTTACCCTCAAACACACTTGGAGCCTTTATACTAAGAAGAATTAAATGCTCACCGACCAAAAAACATATAGGGTATTTGCTGAAAATATTAGCTGTCAAGAATTGCATACAGCTGGGTGGTTGATCAACCATAACTTAATTCTCAGAATTAAATAAACTGCAGTAGAACCTTGGGGTTAGCTCTGCTAGTTTTGTCACAGGAGGAAAGCAGTGTGCTCTGCTGTGTTTATAGCCTTCGCCAGCCATGCTCATGATGTCTCTCATGTTGCAAAGACAGAGTCTTAACATCAGCTGGGAATTTTCCTTATGTCAAAGGAAAAAAACTGGGACGTAGCTACCTTTCCTTCTGGAGTGCAGTGGGCTGAAGATCAGGCAGACATCTGCTACCATGTGCTCACTTGCTATGTTCCTGTGCTTCCTCTGCCCCTGCAGAGAGTGGTCTCTCTGTCGCTTCAGCAAACAGGACTTTGCTGACCTTCCAGACATGATCTGGGGCCTAAAAGGATTCAAGGAATCAATTCCAGGAAAAAAACCCCAAGTCTCCCAAATATTAAATTTTAAAATAACTTTACTGAAAAAGTTGAATATGGCATATGAATAAAGTAACATAACAGAAAGAAATATGTAATGCATTTTTAATAAACTTAATGAAAAGGAAATCCGGAATTTAGATTCTTGTAGCTTTAGGTAGGTAAGATGCAGATTGCAGATTGCCTAGCCTAGCCTTCTGCTGTTAAAAGTTGCAAATAATTGAGGGACTTAGAACACCTGCAAGTTGCAGCCTCAGCATGAAGGTATGAATGACAGAGGAATGCAGCCCTAGAGAAGATTTCTTCTTTTATTATCCATTTACTAGTATAAAATAGCATTGTGACAATCTCCTTTATCACTCTGCTGCTAGACAGACTACGTATAACTTCTGGCCTTGTTATATTTTTTATATTTTGGATCAGACTCCCACAGTCTGATCTTGCTTTGTGGTTTTAGCTGTGGAGTAACGAGTTTGCTCCATTTTTGTTTTTAATTACCATTTCTCATTAATTTCACTCTCATTTTTCTTTGATTTGTCTTCCCTGGCATCTCTTTGAGACTTAGGATAAAAACCTTAGCTTACAAAGCATCCTACAACAGTGTAGTAGCATTATATTTCCACCAATATTCTGCATATACAGATAGCCTGCTTGTTTTTCATATTAAGTCTTGTTATTGTTCATTTGTACCACTCTAGCCTAATAAAGATTTGGTCCATGACTTGATCTCTTAGATACTGCTAATTCCATGCTTTTTATTCATGAAATGCTTCCTCTGTGGACAGATGGCCTCTTCTGGTGTCTGCTGTCTCTTCCTGAGTGCTGAAGTGCTTAAACAAAAATGTTTCTAAATTAATATTTTGTTCCCTATTTCCATCAAAATTAATATTTTATTCCCTATTTCCATCAACCCCTCCATCATTCATGCCAAGTACAGTTTCACTGTGGTGAAACATTTGCATGGGTGATCTGTGTTGGCTTCTCTTGTGCAGCAGAGTTTGGGGACAGGGAACATCTCTGACCAGAGAGTACTCAATTGTCCTGTGAAAACAAAGATTCTCTGCCTCCACTAAACAGAACTGATGTGCTGCACAGTCAATTCCTGTGTCACTTCTATTTTATCAAATATCACTAACATACTTGGGTACATAAATTTGAATAATTTGTAGATGCTCCTGACAGTTTTGTTTTTCAGATGTGAATTGTACAGGTTGCATGCAACAGAGAGATGAAATGTATTTTTTGTGAATATCTGATTTAATTTTTTTCTGTGTCTCTGATTTAAAAATATTTTTAATAAAGCAGCAGCCATTAAATGTCAACATTTTACTCCCAATTCTTCTATTTTCTACAGTTGCATGAACACCAGACAGAAATGTGCTATCAATAAATTATTTTTTTTTAAAAAAAAAAACAACCCTTTGGCAGTTTTGAGGAAAATAATCCTTCATGTTTTTCAGAAAGTCTGTTCTTGATTTCTGTTTTCGCTTTGTCCTGTTTAAACTCCAGCTTCTTATGTAGTTTGTGATTTCATAAATAAATAGTTTACCTGGAAATCACTAAGGATCTCAGCATCCAAACTTATATTCCAAAACTGTTTTAGAATTCTCATGGTTATGCAGAAAGCATAGGTATGAATATGTATGAATGGCTGAAAGAATGCTGTGTCCCCAGGTCTGCAGATGGCAGGGGCAATCCAAAAATTGCTGAAGATCATTTAAATAGTATTTGTTAGCTATTTCATTGCAAACACAGTTATAAATAAGAGCAATATCTTACTATTATATTAAATTAAGTAAAATAAGTGTGCTATTCAACAACATATTAATTTTGAAGTCTGTTAAAAATGTCTGCAGAGATTAGCCAAAGAACTTCCAGCCTGCTGCCCTAATGCCCATAAGAAACCTTGAACCTGTCAAAATAGTTTAGCTCATCTTCATGGCTGGTTCAGGGGACCTTCATAAGAAGAATAAAGCCAGAAGCAAAGCCTAGACAAAGCCCTTCATGAATGTCTGCTGCAGCAATCTGGTTTGACTGAATTAGTTTTGAACTGTCTGATAGGTAGCCATAATTATATATGGCAAAATCACAGCAAAACACTATTTATTAATTAACATTGTTTGAGTAGCTGTAACATGGTGTGTAGTATTTTCCGCAGGTATCCTGAGCAAATTCTTGAAATATTCTCTTCTGTACTCAGGGTATGATGGTGTCAATGTAATTACTGTTCATATATATTGTTCCTAAATGTTTAGCAACTATACTAAACTATCTGTATATATTTTCTCTGTATATGTGTTTATCAGTAGATACATGATATACTATATACGTGTTATGTATGTGTGTATATATACACATACCTTGTAGAATATACAGGAAGAGCTGGAGGATGATGCTAGAGCTCAGCATATTCCATTGAGTACTACAGAATTGAATTGACACTGAACTCCAAAAGCCTCCTGAAGTCCTATGCCCAGAGAGGCTTCAGTTTTGGTGTGTGGATAGGTAGGTGAGAATGCTAAATATACGATGCTGAGGTGATGCTACCTCGGCAGAAACTGTCTCCTGCATGTTGGACATGCCCAGCACTCTTACATGCACTGGCAAACAGTGCTGAGGATCCAAAATGTTCTTCTGTTTTGTCATATACTCTGGAGATAGATGGATCACTGATTGAGGACAGAGATACTGGGTTTGAAAAGCTGATAACAGTCTCAACTGTATTCAAAAGTCTAAAATGTTGAACTGCCTGTGAAAAACTGAGTGGTGAGATGTGAATAAAATGAAGAAAAATGCCAAATATAGGACCACTAACACTGAAAAAACCTTTTAATAGAGAGATGCCCTTTGCAGATTGCTTTTGCCTGTAGATGTCACTGTAAATAAGGCAATGGTCTGGGTGTCACCTTCAGACTGACACCATAGCCCGAATAACACCCGCGGTGCCCTGAAGCCTCAGCCTGTGGAAAAAGAGCATGTAATGTAACTCACATACGGAAAATGTGCTGTTGATTGTGACTTCCTCCCTTTTTTAAAACTGAAACAAGGATGATGGAAAAAAGAATTGCTTTCAGATACATAACAAAAGAACATTATTATTAAAATATCATATTTAGGTGAATCTGTGTATTTAAATGCTCACTGTTTTCCATAAGCAGTTACCATCACATAGTTCCACACATGCCTAAAAGCCACATGCTGGAAACAACCACTATAGGAGCAAGGCAAGTTTTTCCCGTGTTTTCTTCTAGTTGGAAGTTTCCCCAGCCATTAAAAAAGAGTATTTAAGTCATTTGTGTACAGGGAGCCTGGACTGTGCATGGCCACGTCAGCGCTACCAAGCAGGCTCTGTAGGTCCAGCATGTTCCAGCTTAGCTGGGCTTCCCTGAGCATACAGAAAGCCACTGGGCAGCGGGTCGGACTGTGCCGGCACCGGAGCAAGCTCTGCAAGGACAAATTCACACATGCAGTAAGTACAACTGAGCATAGGTGATCATCACTGAGCAGATTTTTTGCAAAGGGAACAGTAAAGATTAATACAGAAAGTCTGACCAGTTACTTGAAACCAGTTTCTGCTTCAGTTTCCCAACAGATCCGGGTGGGCAGTAGTGCCATGGCACCACTTTCACCTGACTCTCAGCGTGAGGGTCCAGAAAGAGTTTGCCTGCCTGTCTCTCTCAATTACGACATATCTGAAGATCACTGCTAGGACCCAAGGCAGATTTCTTGGTTCACACAAGCACATTGCAAATGTTCAGTAACTGGAAATAGGTCTGTGCAATTACAGAAAGAGTTGTAACTGTGGACAGGGCAATGTGTTACTAACATGTTCTTTTCTGGCCTGCTTTTTTTCTTTTTTTTTAATTTATTGGGTAACTGTCATTTTTACTGATCTGGATTTCATCCTCTGTGTCAGTGCACAGAGGGTACATAGAACCTACACTGTCCCCAGCTCCGGCTTATGGCAATCAGGAAGCACTCTAGCAATCTCGCCCTGCAACGTGGCTGTCTCAGAGCGGAGTGGGAACACCCCGGATATCAGAGCTGAACAGCACTTGGGTATACGCACTGCCTAGGTGTGATATTGCTTAAATAATACCAAAGTCTCATGACTGTGCTTCACTTTTCCCTAGTGACTGGCATGGTTGTGTTGCATCATGACAGTGTGTTCAGGGGTGTTTGTAGAGTCACTGGTACTAAACTCCTGCTAAAATGGGTTGAGATTTTAAAAAAAAAGTTTAAACCAAAGAATTTTGCCTGGCATCTTGCATCCAGTAATTCATGCAAGAGGAAAACGTGACTGACTGAACCGCTTCGTAATGAAAAAGAGAAAGCTCCATTTCTTTCTCTGAAAAGCATATATTGCTGTTTAGTTGTGTTTTACACACTGTTACTTATATGTCTGTACTGTACTTCTTTTCTGTTATAGCTTAAGGCTATATTCAGCCTCTTCAGAGTCAGTAGTCGTCCCAATCTGGGCACTGGGTCAACTATTCAGCATGCAGGTCTTTGAGTGCTAAGATGTGCTTCACTTCTGGTACTTAGCACTCTTACATTGGTAGGCACTGTAAAAACATTAGCTAATGCTTCTTACTGGCACTGAGTTATCTTTCTTGTTTGGCAGGGAAAAAGCTACCCAGTAAGGTTATAAAACCACTAACCAAATGAATGGCTAGATAGTTAAAAAGAAATTTATTTAGTTGGATATTCTTGTTGCTATCACTTTATTATCTAGATTTAAAGAGACGCATGATATCACAACCACAAATTAAGTACTATCCAGTTCCAGCAGTGAAGAGTTCATGTTAAAAACCAGTGCAGCAGATGCCTCGTGATGAGCTGGGTCAAAGCCTGCCCATTAGAGCACTTGCAGAGGCAACAGGGGTCCCTCAGGCTGAGCAGAGAAAAGCTGCTTGCTTCCTGAGTGAGTGTCTTAACTACTAACACCTCCTGCTTTTCCAGAGGGAAATTGAATGTATCTGCCGTGCTTTACAGTGAACTTAATAGCTGTGCTTATCGTGGTAATTAAAACAAGCCAGCAACCACTTTCTGGTCCTGGAACAAGGGCCATGAGACTCAAGAATGTGTCTTGAGTCTGCACAGCTGAACTTTCCCAGGTACCTCCCTCCATATGGTCTGTTGGGAACCATCACTTCATCCTGTCTGGGCCCTTTTGCAGGGAGCTCTAGCTGACATTTGCCAAAATCACACTGAGGAGCTTCCACTTGACCGTGGCCTGGTCCTGTGCCTCTCCAGTTGCTAGCATGGGCACAGCTAACACTTTTGGTGTGTGCTAGGAGTGCCCCATGCAGCAGTATGACCTGGGGCTTCACCAGCGCCTCTCTCTTTTCTGAATCCCATTGGAACGCCTGTGTGACACCTTGTCCCCACTCGGTCTGGACACTTAAGTCTCCATAAGCTGGCTGCTGCGTGGGCACTGCTGCATGCAGCATTCCTGTGCGACAGTGGTATTTAGAGGTCTCGTAAATGAGAGAGGCAGGCTAGCATACACTTTCTGGAGTTCTCTACTGAATTTAGCCACTGGCATTCATCCTGTTTCATTTTAGGTGCCAAAATGTATCTTGTGAATCTTATTGTAAGCCTTTCTTGTGCTCCTCCTTATTTGCAAAATGGGTGTATTAAAGCTTTTTCCATTCATAAGTCTGTTGTCTTTCAGCAGAAATTTAAGATTTTTGTGTAACAGAAGCCAGCACATAAGTGAATGCTGATTTAACTATGGAAAAAAACCACTGTCTTTGTTAGGTATGTGGTCAGACTAGAACCAACTGGTCCTGCGGTCAAAGCCAGGACCATGTGGGTGAGATTAAGGAGGATGGGAGCAATTAGAAATTGGGCCTCCTCTTCTTCCTTTATGAGGAAAGAGGAGCTTTGTGGTTTGCAGCCTGGAAAAACGGGTATGTGGGAAGAGTTGATTTTAGGCCAGGGGCAGGTCATGTAGTAGGCACAGCAGTAGAAGTTGGTTTTGGAAAGATGTATTTTAATGGTAGGTCTGCTCTAGGGGGCTGAGCCACCTCTAGCATGGGCAGAAACCCTGTTCTCTTCCTAACTTTGTACCATTTTTCTTTGTGGCTTTGCAGTAGTTACATCACATCAGTATTTTCAGATTGGTACTTAACCCCTTGATCAGCCATTTAAAAACAAGCTTTTAATTTCCTTGAAGTACTGACTACCTGAGAGATCTCCTAGTTAATCACAGCTCCAGCCCTGTGGCAAGTTGGATCACTTCTGTTGTGATGCTTAGAGATTTCAAAGCATAACTCTGGGGAACAAGGGTTCAGGATTAGTTGCTGAATCTTAATATTAGTCTAATCCTCTAATTGGAATAACTATATCCCTTTATGCTTGGGGATGCAGAAGAACACGAGTATGAACACTGTGTATGTCACAGCCTTGAACACAATTTGGTTTTAATATATACTCCTTTTTTAATATATACTCCTTTATACTTACAATACTGTTCTATTGAATCATTTATTTGAAGTTACTCTATGCTCCTTTTACAACTGGCCCAACTTGCTGTAGTATCACAGAAATGAGATTTCAGAAACAAGTCTAGAGCTTGATCTCCTGTACATAAGTGTCTGATCTTGCAACCACTTGAGCCAAAAATCTATTCTCCACCTCCCTCTCATCAGTCAGATATGCTCAAATAAGTTAAAATGTCACTTGAAGAAATAAATGTGCATACAACAAATACTTGGAAGGAGGGCTAAAGGATCACAGGATAGGTCAGCAGTGTTCATGCCAGGGAAACCTAGGAGGCCAGAAGCAGGGTACAATGAGTGAAATAGGAAACAATTTTGTAGGACTTGGCAGAGCTTTCCTTTGCAATAATTATATAAAGCTGCCTGGAGGCTTTCCCTGGAGCCTTTCTCTCCCTTGACCCAATGACAAAAGAATCCATGTTACAAACTTTGCAGTGGGATATGTAATAGAAATGCAAAATGCAACATCATTAGCTGGCAGCCTTGTAAAATCCTGCCTTGTGTTAATCCTACAGGGCTTGTTCAAGGGCTGAAAGCAGTATGGATAGTTGAAGGAGTGTGATCAATTCATGCATTCCTCTTGCATGTGTGCATTTTCACAGACAGAAGACACAATGGCTCCATTGGATCATGCCTCTGAAGTCCATGGCAGAAATGGCCTGTATGGTTCCACAAAGACAAATGAGAAATAAAGTTCTGTGAAAGGACATTAGGTCACACTTCACAACAGTGTGAATCAATGAAAGAGTGCACAGTCTAGTGAGGGAAGGAGGGGGATGTGTGGATCTGGCCTCCCCAAAAGGACTGCAGGGAAGCCCGATCATTTGCACAAAAGCGGCTGTGGATGTCCCCCTCCTTCATCCTCCCCAGGGGGAACATCCAGATAACCCAGGGGTGGTCCTATTGCATCAGTCGCTGACAGCTTTTTGTGCCATTACTACCAAATCTGTCCTAACACATTTCTCAAGGGTAAATCTAAACGTTTCCTGACGGCACGTTGTTGGTGTGCCAAGGGTTAGTGTCTCCTTATCATGAGGAAGCAGTTCTAGTTCATGGGGCAGCCCAGATGACCAGATTGCCCCAGCCCTCAGCTCTCTCCTGATTAACACCCCTCCAGCTGAAGCAGCAAGCTTACAGCAGGCCAGGAGAGGCGGTGTTCAGAGGCACCATTTATAAAAGTATTGGTAGTGCATGACTTAGTCTTTTATATTGATTCATGTTATTACATTGCTCTGGTAAACAAATGTCCCAGATAGAGACGAGGTTTTATTGCATTAGATTTTGCCATGCCAGGTGCTACTTCTTTTCCAGTCTTTTGGCCTCATTCACTGCTTTATCCTGTACAACTTCAGTCAACCGGCAGTTTGCTGAAGATTTCCATGAGCATAACAGCAGGCCAAATCATCAGCACAAATAACATTTGTGGGGTCTCAAAAAAAGTGCATCTTCGTGCTGCCAGGATTCCTATGCCGACTTGATGATTTTGTGACCAAAAAGTCAAAAACGCTGCTTAGGAAACTGTCTTACCCAACGCTGACAGAGTCAGCACTCATCTACACGGAGGTGAGCCTGGCAGCCAGTGAGCTCGTTGACCTCCTGCAGCTGAGGCCTGGTGTGAGTTGCACACAGCTGAGCCGCAGGCCCGTTCCCCAGCCATGCTCTGTGGTAGCGTTTTGGCAGATGCAGGCTGACCCCTGGCCCCATCATATCTGGTTACTGAGGCGTCACTCCAGCAGCCATCACCCTGCCGAGTGACACGTGCCAAGAGCCTTGGCCCCTCTCAGGTTTCTCTTGCTTGGGCAGAATGGATTTAAGCTCATGGGTATCCTGAGGAGGGGTAAATGCTGTTCAAAGAGTATGTGTGCAGTGAAGCTGATTCCTCCCCACAGTGGGAAGATAAAAGGAAGCTTGGGGCTTTCTCCAGCTTGCTCTTAAATTTGAACCCTGGAGTGTGTATCTGTGTATTTATGAGAAAATTAAGCAAATGCTACACATTGCCTGATACAGTGAATATCAGGGATAAGATATTCCAGCCTCTCAATTTCACAGATTTATCCAAATGTGAGCAGCAGCTTTCCACAGACAAAATAGGAAGTGAACGTAATGGATATCTAAAAGGGGATCATCAGGTGGCGATAGTTTGGTGGTGAGAGAAGTGCTCATTTCAGGCTGCAGGAACAGAAAGTGCTGCTGCTGTCACTGCTCCCAAAATGGCACAGCTTGGTCCCGCATCCGCTTGGGCTCGGCAGACTCCGTCAGGCCAGTGCCTCGTGGCAGCACCACGCCTTGCTGGAAGCTGCCGGAACCCCTTGGTCCCTCAGGGGAGCCCGTGTCTCATTGTCACCAGTGCTCCTTCAGCACCCTTCTGAGAGGAACCTTACACCTTTAGCTGGCTTAGTGCTGCAACCCATACCCCTTAAAGAAACTGGTCGCAGTATACTGTACTGGTGTGAGCACAGTCCCATAGGTATGTTTTTCCTGCACATACACTATTTAAGCTGACCTGGCTCTAACTACACTATGGTGTACTTTGTGACACAATTTAGTTTGTTGATTTTAAAGTTTTTATGGTTACCTCAGAGCCTTGCAAAAGACTTAATGGCTTAAGCAGTCTTTGAGCTCTGTGCTAATACAGAAAAAACTTGAATAAGGCATGTAAGGAAGCTATAACGCACTACCGTAACATAGGCAGCAGTACACCATTAATCCTGGTGGAATTTTTTCAGCAATTTTATTTCTTTTCTATTCTTTGATAAATAACACAATCAAGAAATTCAGAATAGCTAGCATTCTCAATGCATTTATCCGTTGACACCTCTGTGGTTACAACAGTACACTTCTTCCCTTAACATGAGGGAAAACTCAAACTAAGAAGGATATTCTGAAGAAAAAAGTTAATGTGGAACATTAGCCAACTCACTTTTGTCTTATAACCCCAACGAAAGAGTCCTAGTTAATGCGCCCAGCAGAGATCAAGATGGAAGGGGTTGCTGGAGCCTGACCTGACACCCATTCTGCTGATCAGATGCTAAATGCTAAGTGTTAACTACTTTTTTACAGCTGTGGAGCTACACAAGGGAACTTTATTTTAGCAGAGTTACTGTATTTTGAGTCTTTGCAAGATGAGGAGCAGCTTAGCAGAAGTTCTCTAGATGAGTTGTGTTTGTGGTAGCTTGCGTTTGCCTGTTTCTCTGTCATTTGGGACTAAAGGTGATTTACTGTGGGGTTTGGCTACTGATGCACAGCACACAGATACCAGTATTTTTACGAATGGATAAAATACTGAGCAGCAAATGAGAAAACTATTCATTCTGGCAAAAAGCAGAAATGGTATTCTTAAAATAAGACTTAAAATATTTATGTTTTTCTCTGTAATTTCCTCAAGTTTTTGTATTGAGAAATCATTCATTCAAACTCCTGCACTGG
The DNA here is from genome assembly GCA_011801015.1 of Ardeotis arabs. NCBI lineage: Eukaryota > Metazoa > Chordata > Aves > Otidiformes > Otididae > Ardeotis > Ardeotis arabs. The sequence continues at coordinate 5,679 of JAAGAY010134228.1, read as the reverse complement.
GTAATTTTCCTTTCTATCTCTTTTATATTGCTAACAAGTACCATTGGATGTCAATATAGTGATAGTTTTATGTCCTAAAATAAAATCCTGTTTGTATTTTGTTCTCTTTCTTTGCTATAAAGATAAGAGATCTCTCCTTCACTGGTAGTCAGAATCTAGAGATACTATTAAATGAGCTTGCCTTTTCTTGATCAAGTCAATGACATTTCCTTTGCCTTACTGTTTCCTAGACTATGAATTGCTTATTCATTTTCTTAGTTATCATAATCAGGTCCATTTGATTTTCATTCACAGTTGTTCTTATTTGATGTTTTCACTTGTTTTTTTATGAAAGTAATTTTACGAAAGAGTTGCACAAAAAGAAGCTGGGTGAAGTCATTTATGCTGGAGACAAACTTGAGGCAAACCAGTAGATCCAGCTACTCACTTCCCGTCACCCTTTTGCACACATGCAAAGGTCTCCAACTGATTGAAGCCACAGCTCTGCAGCTCAGGCCCACTCAAATTACAAGGTATAGCTCAGGACACTAGTTGGAGAGCTTTTTTAAGAGACTCTGAATGAAACAGCTCTGTATAGGAAGCTGTTGTTTGGCCTAACAAATGTGTGCCTTTTGTGATCTCTTTGTGAAGTTTAATTTTTTTGCCATCACAAGGAACATGCCTCCTCTGAAACTGGTCAAATTGATATAGCTCTGTCTCTCTTCTCACTTTTCCCAGAAGCACCATCAGTTTTTTTTCAGAACAACTAAGAGGAGTGAAAATTGTTATCTTTCCGTTCACAGCAGTTAAAGGGATGATGCGGTTGTTGCACTAAGGTAGAGACAAGTGGCGTGGTTTCACGATTGCTCATTAAGAAGATAACAATTACCCAAGGGGATTACTTGCCTCTCTGTAATTCTTTTTGTATCCTTCTGAATAGAAAGAGGCTTTTTACTGTCTTTGCTTAATAAGGCAATAGGAATGGGTATTGCTGATGAGGATGGCAGGAATATCTGACTGAATGTTGATTTGTCTGCTTTTTAATTAGCACAGAAGTGGAGATTGCTTTCGAACACTGAGGTCCTCATTCCCATGCTCACAGGTGAGCTCCCATTTTTTTTCATGATTCTGCATCAAGGATTGACATTATCAGGAAAAGAAGCTTTTCTGAGAAAAGGGAGATTCTTGTTCATAAAGGTCTAAGACTAAGCTGAAGTATTACATTGTAGCTGCTATGTGCTTATCTGCAGCTTGTGCTTATTCTTCTGCTCTTTCAATTAACAATTTTTCCTTCAGTTCCAAGCTAGAAGAATAAAACTAAAGGATCTCTCCTTCTTTTTCAGGTGTAGACAGAGTGTGATATCTCAAAACCTATTTCATATGAAAAGTTGGCCATAAACGTGGCACCTGTATTGGAATGCAGTAAAGAAAGGCTTTGGTATGATTTTATTGTGTTTCTTACAAATGCATTGCATCAAATTAAATTAGGGTCTTGACTTCTGTCATCATGCTTAACAGGCTAATGCCACAAGGCAGCAAGGGTACACAAGCTGATCAGATAGAAGATAATTTGATTGGGGCAAGTAATTAGTTATTCATTTCACATGTTCTGGTATGATAATTGTTGCCATTACATTACAGCGGTGAGTCACAAACCAAGGCCTTACTGATCCAGTTGCTGGATATACACACTGGTTAGCTGAAAAGATGGACCTATAAGTATGTCCCACTGAACGCAGCTGCCTGCAGCAGAGGTGGTATTTTGCATTTAAAGCAATTCAGCTTTTTAATGTCTTGGGAACATGGATTTGAAAATTTTCTGTACTTTATGGAGGAAGTGTGAGGAACTGTAAATTTTTACAGCTCTGCTTGTACTGTATAGCCAAAGGCATGAAAATGTTACAGAAGAAACTGTATCTGTAGTAACATGTGCTGCAAAACACAACAGATGATCGTCACTTATGTAATTTAATTACAGTACTTCATAATTTCAGTCAAATAATATTTAAGTTACATAATGGGGTCAACTGGAAACCTGATTTCTGTTCTAATGCTTTATGTTGTTCCTTGTAGAGTCTGACTTTATCTTCTTCAGACCTTTGCCACTGCTGGCTATTAAATAATTCAGTTGTCACAGCTGGAGACATTTGCAAAGCTGAGTACTGCTCTGCTTGAGAAATACTGAAACTGGTGCTATAAGTGTGTAACTTCATGTACAGCCAGACCAAGGTGCTTTATTTTTCCATGGGCATCTGTCTGATATTTTTGTATTAGATCTGCAGGTGAAATAAAACAGCAGTTATCACACAATTTCTTTTAAAACATTGATAGCATAGCACTGTTACAACATTGTTTCATTGCAAATTACTTTCTTTATTAATTTCATTTTAATCAGGCATATGGCCTGGAAACATTCAAGGCCAGGCTGGATGAGGCTCTGAGCAACCTGATCTAGTCCCTGCTCCTTGCAGGGGGGTTGGACTAGATGACCTTCAAAGGTCCCTTCTGACCCTAACTATTCTATGATTATATACATGAGCTAAACTAGAAAAAGAAACCATTTTTATTGGCCAAATCAACAATAACCCATTAGTAATTGTCATTAACAGTAGCAGTTTCACTGCAAAATACAACAGACATCTCATGCAGTTGCATAAACTCTCTTTGTGGGAGGCTATGTACTGATTAATTTCACTCTGAACAATTACTTTGCTTCTTATCACCAGGATTTACATAGTACATCAGAAGGAATGTGAAGGTTCATTAAAAATTTTAGAGTACATTACACTGTTAAAAGTCATGCATTGAAACAGATTAGTTGCCTACCACAAAAAGAATACAGATTAATTCCAGTAAAAGCACTAGCCAAATGCCACAGTGAAATACAACAGAGCTCCTGGCAGGACAGGAATATTGCAGCTAAGAACACATGCACATTCTCATTTCTTTGGCAGGTTTTTCCATGGTCTTTGTTTGGATGTGCTGCTCTTGATGAGCAGACTGTGCTCCAGATTTGTTTTGGTTGTCTGAAATTAGCCTCTCACTATTCCGCCTTTCAGCGGTTGGGGTTGCTGGTGATTGCTCAGTATATGGGACAAGGTGCTTCTCCTTCAGCAGAAGACAGGATTGTGCAGAACTGAGACAGCTAAATGGGGCACGGAAGGAAGGGAAATATTTAGCTTTCCACTTTTATATTGCATGTCAGTGAGAAATTGTTATACTTCCCAACTAACTTGCAATTTAAAAAAAAAAGAAAAAGCTTCATAATATTGAATTAATCCAGTAGCGAGTCAGGATTTTTGCTGCCACAGAAACAGTGGAATGAACAACCACCTTTGAGTATCCTATTCACCTCTATATCCAGCTATCACAGAAACTTTCAGACCCTGGTACCACTGTGTTATCACCTATGTAAAAAAACTGTGGTTTGATGAATTAAATATATCACCAATTGTGAAAGTAAAAAACAATGCCTTAGAACTAATTCAACTTTGCTTTAAACATTGCTTTTCACGTCAAACATTTGTAGTTAATTTCCACCCCCTATCCATTGAATAGCTCCAATTAATAACGCCTTGAACAAATACTAAGGATCTTCAAAACATTCAATTCATTTCTACATGCGTGCTTTTTATTTTCAAAGATTCAAAGGACTTAACTAGCCTTATCTGGAAATACACTAATTCAAACACCTTTGGAAGGACAGGTAGCAAATATTAAACTGCATAAGACAATTTCATAAGAGTTTAGAACAGAAAGAATACTTAGTCAGTGAGGGATATTTAGCTTGTCCTATGGATATTATGAAATAATGCAATAATAAAGCAATCAGTACAGCTCCTAACTACTCTACGATAGCACTGAATGGAGAACCATACTCTGGCTATTTGATCTTGTGACACGTTACAAAACTCCCTGCCCAGGCAGGTTTTTGGCTGAGATTTGATGAGAATATGAATTTTTTTTTGAGAAGTCTTGTAGGAATGAAGATGGGAAGAATTCAGCTTTCTGCCTGGCTTCTGTTTTGGGAGACACAGCATCACAAGGAAGTTTAAATGTGCAAATCACCTTCCCTGGAACAAAGAAAGCAACTCCACCAATAGAAAGTCATCATATCTCAATTCCCACAAGATTTTGAAAGGTGTGAGTAGCCTAACCTGGCTAAGGCAGAATCATAAGTGTTTATTAAGAGAGTTGGGGCTGTTCAGCCTGGAGAAGAGGAGGCTCCAGGGAGACCTTATAGCAGTCTTCCAGTACCTCAAGGGGGCCTACAGGAAAGATGGGGAGAGACTGTTCAGTAGGGCCTGTTGTGACAGGACGAGGGGTAATGGTCTCAAAATAGAGGGGGGTAGATTTAGATTAGATATTAGGAAAAAAAATTTAACAGTGAGGGTTGTAGAGCACTGGAACAGGTTGCCCAGAGAGGTGGTGGATGCCCCATCCCTGGAAACATTCAAGGCCAGGCTGGATGAGGCTCTGAGCAACCTGATCTAGTCGGGGATGTCCCTGCTCCTTGCAGGTGGGTTGGACTAGATGACCTTTGAAGGTCCCTTCCAACCCTAACCATTCTATGATTCTATAATGTAGTGTAAAGGTAGTATTCATTTTACAGTAAAAATGAGACAAATAAACCTAACAATATGCAGCAATACAATGTAAAATGAAAACGCCCCTGAACCTAAAAGACAAGAAGGGTCCTATTCCTTGTAACTCCCTGCCTGGCCTGAGCTGATTGTAATAAGGAGGACCCGGGCAACTACAGGCCGGTCAGCCTCACCTCTGTGCCTGGCAAGGTCATGGAGCAGATTCTCCTGGAAACCATGCTAAGGCACATCGAGAGCAAGGAGGTGGTTGGTGACAGCCAACATGGCTTCACCAAGGGCAGATTGTGCCTGACCAATTTGGTGGCCTTCTATGACAGGGTCATAGCATAGGTGGACAAGGGACGAGCAACGGATGTCATCTACCTGGACTTGTGCAAAGCTTTTGACACTGTTCCGCATGACATCCTTCTCTCTAAACTATAGAGGCATGGGTTTGATGGATGGACCACTCGGTGGATAAGGAGTTGGCTGGATGGCTGCACTCAGAGAGAAGTGGTCAGCGGCTCGATGTCCAAGTGGAGACCGGTCACGAGTGGCGTCCCTCAGGGGTCCGTCTTGGGCCCGGCCCTGTTCAACATCTTTGTCGACGACATGGACAGTGGGATAGAGTGCACCCTCAGCAAGTTCGCCGATGACACCAAGCTGTGTGGTGCCGTTGACACGCTGCAAGGGAGGGATGCCATCCAGAGGGACCTGGACAGGCTGGAGAGGAGGGGCCGTGCCAACCTCATGAAGTTCAACCAGGCCAAGTGCAAGGTCCTGCACCTGGGTCGTGGCAATCCCAGGCACAAATACAGGCTGGGTGGAGAATGGATGGAGAGCAGCCCTGAGGAGAAGGACTTGGGAGTGCTGGTCGATGAGAAGCTCAACATGAGCCGGCAATGCTCCCTTGCAGCCGAGAAGGCCAACCGCATCCTGGGCTACATCAAGAGGAGCGTGGCCAGCAGGTCGAGGGAGGTGATTCTCCCCCTCTACTCTGCCCTGGTGAGACCCCACCTGGAGTACTGTGTCCAGTTCTGGAGCCCCCAACATAAGAAGGACATGGACCAGTTGGAGAGGGTCCAGAGGAGGGCCACGAAGATGATAGGAGGGCTGG
>JAAGAY010134227.1:0-25378 GCA_011801015.1 Ardeotis arabs | reverse complement strand
GAGCAGGCTGCCGGGAGAGCCGGCGGCCCCGCGCTCCGGGGGCGGCGCTGGGAGGACGAGCCGGAGCCCTCGCCCCCGCTCCCGCTCCCCCAGCCCCGCCGGCGGCAGGTGCAGGGGCCGGCCCCGCTTTGGGGGGGGCGCGGGGGTGCTGCCTCTGTCAAACCGTGCGGCCGGCGCCCGTGTGCGTTAGGTAACGGCTGCGTTACCCTTCTACAACCGTCGGCCGGCGCGGCACTCCCCCTAAAACTGTTTTGGGGACGGTTACCGATCCTTCTGGGTCTCGCTGCCCTTCGCTCGGCTCCAAAGGAGAGGAAAGGATAGCCTGGGTGCCACACTTGTGTAGCCAGCGCTGCTGCAGCCGGAAAAACACACCGCATACCCAACACAGCGAGCAGCAACACCTAGGAGTACAAGTTCTGGTCGGATTCAGTTTTAATTTTTTTTATATGACAGCCTTAAAACATATATATGTATACATCCCTAATATAATATCAGCTAGAAAGTTTCCAACATACTGCACGGAGGGCCTGGTGCTTCCCATAGCTTCAGAACCGCATGGGAGACGTTTCTCCCTAGGAAGGTGGAGGTTTTGGAATTAAGAAGCTGCATTTCGATTCCAAGCATTCCATGAAGTGGACAGTTTGAAAGAAGAAGTCTTAGCACCGCTTCCTGATGATGACCAAAGACTAAAGTTCTGGCTTCTCCGTGCCCTCCCAGAGCAGGACGTGATGTCCTCAGCCCTCCTCTGGTCTGTCACGGGGTGTCTGATGTGCAGTGTCCAGAGAAACCCAACTACAGCAAGAAGCTGTAGGGTGAAATTTGTTTTTTGAGTTGACAGACTTAACTGCTTTGAGAATTAGGATCTGTACCTAAAACTGCCGTCAAAAGCCAAGTGGAAAGTGGTGGGACTGAAGCACAGCTTGGAACTGGAGAAAAATCACCCTAAATAACCCTATTTTCCCAAACCCACATTCTTTAGTTATTCTGAGAACTACAAGCATACCAGAAAAATGTAACTAGAAAAAGACTAGCCTGATGTTCCTCTTCCATAAAGATGCAAGTTGTAAAGTTTCAATGAATAAACTTTTTCTTTTAAAAACACAACACAGAAAAGTGAGCGTAAGTCTGATAAAGGTTTTCATGTTATCCTTAAGGAAATAACAGTAACATAAAGATTACTTTTTAAAAAAAAAAAACAAAACAATTCTAATTCTGAAAAGATCCTGATTATTTGTTCTACACTCATGGCACATAAAATGCAAACAAGTTTTGTGGTAGGATTGAGGTTTACTCATTTACAAGATTCCTCAGTAGCAACCCTAGTCCCAAGCAAACAAAGCCAGGACGCAACACGGGTTGTGTGATACCACCAAGGCTTTAGGTTAGGGAATACTTAATACCTGTGGGGTATTAAAACACAACAAAACAAAAACCTCCCCTAAAACCAACACAAAAAACCCCCCTTGAATATGGTCAAGGTGATATTACTTAACCATGACTTTCAACTTTTAACTTTTTTTCTTACTGAAAAGAGAACTTCCCTGAAAAGGTTATTTAGAAACATCACGCTTTTTCTAGCTGAATCAGCCATTCTTCAGTTAAATTCTGGAAGTGCCTTTCACTCTCCATCAAGGGGTGGGGAGGAGGGAAGAGGCCAATGCAATTTTCCTTAAAAGTTCAAAAAAAAATTTCACACGTCAGGAGAAAGAAAACTAGGAATCTTCGCTGGGATTTTTGTCAAAAAGGAACACAAAACTGGGAGGAGGCATACTGAAACCCCAAGGCGCCTTTACAAGTGGTACAGGTATTTACATGAGTGCCTCGCAACCCCAGGGCTGCATGGGGACCCTCCGCTGCGTTGAGAACACGTAGCAGCCACAATCATTCTAACAGCGTCCAGATTATTACACAATGGTATCTTATTTCCATTCACAAGCGGTTTGATTTAAGCGCTTAACGTAACAGTAATGCCAGGAGCTCCTGACACCCAGGTTTGAAAGGAAAATACAAAGCGTCTCACCATATCCTTTCTGTGCAAGTCTCAAATTGTGTTTTTATGTGGTCGCTGAATGAGGTCTGACAAAACGCCTCTCACAGAAACAAGGAACTTATGAAAATAATACAGAAACAAAATGAAATTAGAGTGAATTAATTTAAATGCATGCTATTTTTCCCAGAAGGTACAAAAGTTAACAGCTTGATTTTATTTGGAAATTAGACAAAAAAAAACCCCGCCACTCAAGTAAAAGCGTCTTCAAACAGAAAGGCTCACCATGTTTCAGCCCTTATGGAAAATCTTCGAGTTCCTTAATCTGCAATGACTGTCAGAGTTTTCAGTTTTTGACAATTATCTTAATAGTATATATCTTAACAGTATGTCCAGCGCAAACTATATTTAGGTTGTTTCTCAGTTCATCTGTGCCAGAAAGGAACAGTTACGTTATTTTAAATCACCGCTACCATTGCCTGAATTTGAATTTGCAACAGTAAATGCAAGGCTAGACCTTGCTATCCAGTCCTCTGGGAGTGCTTTTACTGGAAATTACTTGCTAAGGAAAGAGAACTGGAGTTTATGCATATTTCTGGTTGCTTGTTTTACGTTAATATTCTGCAAGATACGCATTTCATTTATAATACTTAAACTACAAACAGATTTTAAATGAATCTGTTCTCTGACACAGGTCTCCTTTTGTAATTTTACTGTGCTCTGATTTTTTTTTTATATTTTCTGTCAACATACAAACATAAAACCAAGCCTAGTAGTACTGGTTAAAGTTATTCTTGTTCCTCTAAGATGACAATCTTTTAAAAAAACATACTGTGCCAAAACAAATACCTTCAACACGCACCACAAACCCCAAATAGTTAAACTGCTGACTATAATGTGGTACACAGCCATCTTCTGAATGTCAAGGCACGATGTATAAAAAGCACTTCACAAGAAATGCTTATTTAAATCTTGCCACTTGTTTCTTTTCCTAGAGAGCAAAAATAAAACCACATAGCAATGAGAACTCCTTTTCTATGCAGCTGGGGAGTCAACATTCTGCAGGCTGCAGAGAGGCCAAAGCAGAGCAAACGCCACCAGTCCTCCTGCTCCCGAACAGGGCAGGGAGCACACAGCCCTCCTTACACTCTTTACTAATACCACAGAGTGACTTAAATTCTGCACCCATTTTGGCAGAAAAATCTCGACTCAGAGCCAGATTCTGTTGTGCTAGGTGTCAGACAGGGAGACAAGTAAATCCGTACTTTCAAAGGAGTGCAGTTTTTAACTGGAGCACAGACAGATGATGCCTTAGGAACCAGGATAAGCAAACAAATTCAGCTTCAGATACCTGTTTTGATACCACGCTTATCTGTGTGATTACAGGAACTGATGAAGATCACTTACACCTATTTAGCATCTATTTACTTACACTGCACACTGTCTAGATCAATCCAATTTCTGCCCCCTCCAACTATCTTCAAGATCTGGCTTTGCCTTTGTAGGCTGTCAAGGATCTTGTCTTCAGCTCAAGCTTATCCTAAACCTATTTAAATAAACCAATGCCAAAAGAGCCCCCAAAACATTTAATTTGCACCGCATCATCACTTCTTCTTCTGCCTTAATTTTCCTTAACTGTGTCAGAACAACTTTTATAGCCCCAGTCTTACAGCTTGGCTCTTCTGTACTTACAAATCTCGTCTGGCTGTAGGCCTCCATCTGACACTTCTTAACATCACTGATAACTTGCCTTGTCTTCTATAGACAAAAGTCTTCCATGCTCTTCCTATTATCCTCTATCTCGTCCCTTACAAGCAGAACATGCTCTCTAAATTAATGTACAAAATTATTACCTCTCATTCAGTCACAAGCCCTCCACGAGACGCCAAGAGCAAGTTACACTTGTAGCTAGGCAGGCGATCGAGTGAGATTTTCTCATTCAGAGAAATGAAAGTGTGGACATCAAAATACACAGGTGGCTAATTATTATTAGATAACTATAATATCATAGAAACTCCAAAGGAAGATGAGGGCTCCGTTGTGCTACCAGCCACTGGTAAGGGCAATAGACTTTGGCAAAGATCTTACAACATGGGATGTTAGGAAATCTTGTATAAAAGTGTCATTAATATTGGCAATGAGGTTAACAAACAAGGGAAAGTGCTCTGGTCTCCTCAGATGAAACAAAGGTGAAGGGATTGTTTTAGTTTTTGTAGGGTTTTAGCACAAACTCACAAGAAACCAAAATGCCTGTGTATGTCCTCCTTTCTCTTCCGGCTGTGAGCTAGAAATGACGTGTGTACCAGAAGGCAGAAGCAAATATTGTAAGCACTAAAAATCATACAGTTCTGCAAGTGATATGGTTCTTACTATGCACCTGTCTTATTATGACACAAATATATATTTATTTAAGACATTCAACCAATTGGTGCATACAAAAAAAATAATCCATGCATTCCTACTGCCGGAATAGTTTAAGATCTAAACAGCAGTCTGTCTTTTCACTTGAAGGAAAAAACCATGGCCTGATAGATTATATTAAGAAAAGCAGGTTTTCTTAGCGGATGCCCCATCTTCTATATACTCAGCGGCAACTTTCAGATTTGTATTTGAAGCTGCAATGTTTCTTCTTGTTAGTAACCTAAAAACCAAAAACCAAACCCCTAAACAAAAAATAACATGCTTCATTGTTCTAGCAGTCTCCAGGAATCAGATTCTGACTGCTACACTTGATGTAAAATGCCAAGTCCTACACTTGGGACAGAGTAATCCCAAGAAAGAGCAGGCTCTTGACTGAATGCCTGAAGAGCGGCTGTGGAGAGAAGGACCTAAGGGTCCACAGTAAGTTGAAAAGAAGTCAGCAGTGCACCCTTGCAGTGATGACACCTAACAAGTAACAGGCTGCATTGGCAGGAGCACAGCCAGCAGGTCAAGAAAACGGATTGCTTCCCTCTGTTCAGCACTCATGAGACCACATCTGGAGTACTGCGTCCAGTTTTGGGCCCCCCAGTGAAAGACACAGAAGGGCAGGTCAAACAGAAGGCCACCAAGACAGGTAGAGGGCTAGAGCTCACGATGAACAAGGGCGGGCTGAGGGAGCTGTGCTTATTCAGCCTGGAGAAGAGGGGAATATAATTGTTGATTTCCATGACCAAATGGAGGTTTTAAGACAAGATGGAGCCAGACTCTTCATGGTGGTGTGCAGTCAAAAGACAAGGCACACCTTTTGCAGCAGGTGGAAGTACAAAGGGAAAAGGAAAAAAAAAAAAAAAGTGTGGGCAGTCAAGCACTGGAAAAGGCTGTTCGGAGTTGTGGGACTTCCATCCTCGGAGATGCTCAAGGCCTAGCACAACTCTGTTTGACTCCAAAGTCCTGCTTTGAGCAGGTGGCTGGACTAAGAGACCTCCAGAGATCCCTTCCAACCTAGATCATCCTGCAATTCAATGTAGCACCCAGAAAATGAGAGCAGAACTTTCTGTGTGAACATCCTTTTAAGCGCTCCAAACAAACATTAATGCCTTTTATCAGGCTAATATTGTACTATCCTCAGTGTACAGCAAGTCTAACCAACACTGGGATTAAAATCCACGCTCTGTGCACTTTTATGCCATAATCCACCTGCTCCTTTTTCCTCAGCTGTTACACTCCAGACCTCTTTGCTGCCTGCCCCTGCCAAATCCCAGGATAACCTTTCAACTGCTCCGCGCTCCTCGGGACCTCTCCAGGCCAGGCTCCATGGCCCTTGATCCCTCCCATCCCACGTTCTCACTCACGCGTTTGACAGCAGGCATCGCATCGCATCACGTGTTTCATCCAGCTCCTGGAAAGTAGCAGCAGTAACAGGACTTCCAGGCAGGACAGTGGCTTAAACTCATTTTTCACTCTTGCATTTGACAAAATACTGTATGTCCAGATTTCATAAAGTCAGTCACTTGCAAGTTTTCCAGTCAGTTCCTGAGCCTGCTTTCCAGTCTAAGAGACTGGCGTCTAACAAACAGAGCAATTTGTCTTTGTAGTTTCATACCTAACACCATGGGCAAGATTTTGCCAAAACCTCGATGCCTGTGCTAAGGCAGCATGTTAGGAGAAAAGAGGAGAAAAAAGTCCCATTTCAGTGTAACAAACTGCTTTTGTGTTTGGTTGTGGGGTTTTTTTCCTTTAAAAAAATATGTGGATGAGAGGATCTAATTCATAGAAACAAAACCAAAGCTTTTGATACATGGAAGTTTGCATACAATCTTCATGAATCAGTGACATTTTTTGTAAACAGTTTCTGTATTTTACAGCTTAAAAATCTCTATCACAAATATTTGAAAAAGGTATTTTAAGCAATTATAAAATTCCTTTAGGTAATACCTCAGTATAAAAAAATACTTTTTCAGTTTACTACTTCCCTGAATTCAAATTCATCCTGATGTAGAATGACAAGGAAGAAAGTAAATCAGGAGACTTGATTTTCAGAAATACCAATCAAAATAAAGTGAAAACAGGGAGCTGTGTGTACACCTAGGATCCTTACACAGCAAAAAGCTATCACACTGAACTGATCAGAAATGAATCTGAAACCTCCTGAAGTGACAGATCCAAGTGCCGACAGTAATCTACACACTTGTCACACGCTTCTCTTCAGAAGCTTGCCGTAAGTGCCTGTGCAATTCTAGAAACAGGTAAGAGCAAATGTGAACGTTCTGCCACTGCTTCATTCCCTGAAAAGTATCTTGAGCTTTTAATTTTTTTTTTCTTGATCTGGCATACAACCGAGAATATTCTCTAAATTACTTTTTCATGCAAGTCCTGTCTTCTGCCAGGATACGTGAGGATTTCTAAACAGTGACAGTGGTGCTGTGTACAGACCTCAGGACTGCAAGAGCACATTACCACTGCCGAGACTTAATCTGAAAGTATGCCATGTTTCTTTATGCTGATCTGACTTTCCTATTGCATCAACCCAGAAGTATAAAAATACTGAACGTAAAAAAAAGCAGTATGAACATGAAAGCAAAACTGCTCTGCTCAATAGATTTTAGAAGTTGAAAACGGTTATATTTTTTGGAAAACATGATTCAGTAAGGGAAACCTTAGTTTAAAGTTCCTTGATGTTTCAAGTTGGGCTTTTCCCTAGCGTCTCCTGATACGCAATGAATCTTCTCAAATTCATCTTCACATTGTCAAGAACACACAGTTGCTCTGTACTATATTGTCCTTTGCCTTCTTTTCGTATCTGTAAAACCAAAAAATACACTTTACTAATAGAGAAGTTTCTCCTATTACATCACCTAAATGTCACAGTAATTGTATCTACGTCTTCGATCAAGGCATGCTACCCGTGCCTTTTGAGAACTCCATGCCTGCACATGCGCAGCTAGCAATTATTTCTGCAAGTCAATTTACTGGAATACATCTCTGCCTAAAACTAGACTACTATTGGCATGCTATTTCACTCATAAATCTGAAATATACATTTATTTTCTGTAGCTTTTTATATGAAAGACCTTGCACCTTAGATAACTAGCCAAACAACTGCAGCACTGTTAAGTATGTATTTTGTGTGTACAGTGCTTAGCTTTAAGAATATGGAAGTCACTCCTCAGGCTTCATCTGACTAAAGAAACAACATATTGCAGGTCATTCTCTATTTAAGACAAGGATGTACTTAAAATTACAATTTAGTATTTCGGCCTTGTGATTCTTGAAAATACAGAATATACGATCTATTTTAATTAACTAACAACAGAACAAAATTGTCCGCTTGCCAATACAGCAAGTTAAAAGCAAAAGATGTCAACACAACTTCAGAAGGGACTTCTCTCCCACCAATTTAGCTGTCCTCCTCCAGAGACATCTGCAGGATTTTTTTTACAAGGTTTTCAGAACGGTACAGTGATTTGGACATCAGTGATGCTGATGGTGTAGTGCAGATGTTGCAGTGCAGATGCTGCGCTGTTACCTTGACAGTTCCATGAACTGCAAGGTAAGTGTATTTGCTCTCCTCTAAAGCAGAATATCAAGATTTCAATTACTTGTTTTCTTTTTTTTTTTTTTGTGTGATCTTAGAAAGCCATACATTCCTGCTTAATTCTCTCTTCTAGCAGCCCAGATCTCAAAGCTTTAACCCGCACTGTGTGTTGAGACCCTGAGCTGGCTGCATTTGATGCCTACCCTCATTTTGAAGACCGGCTGAAATTCTTTCAATGCTGGAAGCAATTTGATCTGTACCGCCGCCTTTTCTGCTTCTTTACCATCTGCAAATACGTCAAAAAGTGCATCCAAGGCTTCACCTGCTACCACAAGAGAAGATTCCTTCATAGCAACCTCAAGAAGAAATTTTCCAATCATCTGAAATAAGACAGAAAATTTGATTTTTCCAGGAATGCTTAAGAAAATGGAAAGTATCAAAACTGTTCTAGGCTTGCAACGCAAGGTTTGCTTTTTCACCTTTAGTGTTTCAGCTGCGTCTTGTCCTTTTGCCAGGACGCTGCCAGAAATTCCGAGGATGCTCACTACGTTCACTCTAACGCTTGCATTGCTGCTGTGAATACCAGCTTCACATAAAGCCAACAGCTGCTCAGGAGTCATACACTGTTTAGCAAGGCCGGGAGGGAGAAAAGAGACAGACATATTTACATTTTCATGGAAATTTTCAAATATGACATTTAGATAACTTGCTTTTACAGAACGTAGGCAAATTTGTAACAGAGAAACAGTGTCCTGTATTATGAGAATGACATGAATTCTGAAAACGTAATAAATCAGCAAGAAAACAGTTAAACTCTCCCTTTCAACTTCTTGAAGGTGTTTCTTCCAGAACACAACCAAGGCTGTCATGAAGCTGAAGGAAAAAGTTCTGAGCCCAAAGGGATTTTCACAAATTTACCTAGCTCAAGAGCTATTTCCAAGTCATTACAACTTATAGTTTAGAAGCTCACTTTTCAGTTTGAAGTCAGAAAGGACCAGCAGACCATCTAGTATTACATGTTGTAAAACAAACCATTGTGCTCCATTCCTATATTTAGCTCACTAATTCATGTTCGACCAAGATTCTAGGACAACCAGGTTCAACTAGATGACATCAGGAAATAAAGAATGCATGTTTCTAGGTGCTAATTTACTAAATGCTTGTCATTACATCCATCTCCTAAAGATACTACCTGTGCCTTATTCCTATTTTGGTTTTGAAATACCTTTTATCTGTTTACATGTTACGAAGGAGATATTTAAAAAGTATTCCTGTAAGGTCCACAAAAAATATGGAGAGAATGCTATTAAATCTGTTCTTTCAGTGTTCATAGTTGCTGAAATTCAGCACTTCATTTAAATCGTTCTGTTTCAAAACCTTTCCAGCACAATCTCAAGTGAATTTGAACCCACCATAGCATCTGAGTTTGAAAGCTTTTACCTGGGAGATGTTTTTTGATGCCATTGTTTGTAGGAGAGCCCTCAAAGCGCTGGTTATGGCTTCCAGGAATTCTGTGTCTGTAGGGAGTTCTGTCAAAGAATTGAACCCAGAGCCAAAAGTTAAACAGGAAAATGAAGGATATGGGAAGCAAAAAAAATACAAATTCCTTAAACCCTTAATTGTTCCTCCAGGTACTACCACAAACAGGAAGAGCTAGATTTTCAGACTGGTCTTTGTAGGTTGTAACCATAGTGATTTGTTTGAATTCACTATTAATTGCATCTGGAGGTTAGACCACAGTTGGTCCTCCTTTTCAGGCACATCCCCAGTTAAGAGGCTCGTGTGACCTAACGCAGGGTGCAAACCACCACCCCCAGAACAGCGGCTTAAAAGTGGTATCACATCCAGGCCCTAATTCAGAACTGAGAAAATTACAGAAGCCGACTGCGTACTTTAACTCCTTTCTTCTCTCTTCCAAGCAGGCTTTTTAGACACCAAGAATGCTGGACGCTTTCCAGCTCATATAAAGAGCATGTTTTCCGGTGGTTTAATAACCTTTCAGAAATGTATGACTCAAACACTGCATTATTCTTGTTTAACTACAAATTCATCAGTGCCAGCCATCGTCTTCAATACACGTTCTGCATTTCTTGAAGCTTTTTATTTCCCTCTAATGTGTTCTTATTTTCTGGACTACTCTAGATGCAGAAACTCTCCATTATTTCACACCTATCTCCTCCTTTCCCATATAAGCAACTAGATCTTTATGCCCCTTTTTCACCCTGTAAACCACAGAATTCCTTCTAACCACATGTTGGGGTGTTATCAACTCTATCTGGCAGTTTCCATTACATAGCATTTAATTATTAAAAAAATAGTATGTTAACAAAAGCAGACATGGGCCATTAAGCTAATTTATTAGCACCCTCTGTCTTCAGCTAGCCACTTCCCCACTTTCATCTAAGAACTTTCTGACTGTTGTCAAGCATAACATGTAGACTCTGAAATTTTGCAAGTCCTGCTCTTCAAGCACGAGACCAATACTTTATGTGAACTTCCTGGCATACATCTTCATATTTATTTTTGTTTCCTGCATTTTAGTTTTCCAAGCACTTTGCTCCCAGTAAGAACATTCCCATAGACTGATCACATGCTTTTAATGACACCGAGAAAAAAAGTGTTTTGCAGGCAGAGGCATTTTCAAGCATTAATGCAGCGTCATACTACACACTACAGCGAGTAAGAACTACATACACCGCACTTGTGGCTACAAATGAAGACGCTTGAAGGAAGGGAAGAAAACTGAGCTTCTCAAGCTCCTAAGAGACAAGAAATGACAAAGCCATGCATATGCTAGACTTCAACAGATCTGTCTTAGGAAAAATGTTTCCTGACAATTTCAAGAATTGGCAGGCTTTTCCAGCCTGTAAGAATATCTCTTATTTTTTGGAAAGCCATCATCACTGACCTTAAAACAAAAACAGATTATCAGAATAGTCTGAATGAAGCAGCCCGTCAGCAAACAAGACCATGAGCTTGGAACCAGGTGGGGGTTTTTTTGCCTTTTTTTTTTTAATCTCGGTTCAGCTTCTCTAGTGTCAGTAACAGAGAGGTGATAGCATAAATGGTCCAACAGCATTACAGGAATGGTGCTGGTCTGATGTGTAAGATTACAGGAGGGAGCTGGAAATGCTAATTGCTGCATACTAGACCAGCCAATAATACTGATCCTAGCAGATGTGTGGGGAAACCATCACAGTGCCTGTATGAAATAATGTGCCTTGGAGGAACTACAGCAGGTACATTCTAGTGTTTACCAGGATATATTTGATATTCTAAAATACTCTTTTTAGAAAAATGAAATTTATTGCCTGCTCCATTGAAATCAAATGACCACCATAACAGGAAGTTGAGCAGCTTGAATATTTAGTCATTAAAACTTTGCACGTTTTCTTATTACAAATGTATTTTCAAGAAAGCTATGCAATCATATGCATAAACATGTCCCGGAGTCAATGCGGCTGCTCTCTTTCCTACTGCAATAAGCACGTACATTCTGGCGATTTCTGCAACAACCACCTTTGCCATAATTTCATAAGATTCCTAGAAAAAAAAAAGGTGTGAAAGACTGTGCTAGATACCCTTTTTTCCACTTGTCTATTTAGACTAGTTAGCACATCTAAAAAGAAAATGTCCCATCTCGTTCATGGCTTGTCTGATTGATGGAAAACTGCTATTATCACAAATATGATCGAGCAAACAGTTCTGGTCTCGCAGCAGGGCAGGATTCATCCACTAACTCAGTGACTTTCTGCGTGCACACACAGACGCGCAGCATAGTCTTGCGCTAGAAGCGTACTTGCTTAAGATGCAATTTGGATAAACACATCTTATCAGGATACGCTGTTTCATCAGCACATTTCCTACATTCACCATCCTTATTTTTAAAGACCAAAGGGATAAAATCGGTAATGAAATGGCATTAAAACTTAACAATGTACATGGCTTCCTTGTATCTGTAGGATCAGCAAAGGAGATCAGCAAGGCCCCTTTACGAAACACCTTACCCGTTTTAGAAAAGACTAGCTGCGAGAGGTGCTGTGCAAGGGACTGAAGTGCTGAAGCTCCTCCAAGACAATCCACGTCTGACACTAACAAAATGCTGTGAAGGCACGTTAAAGCTCTACACTGCACTGCGTTCAGCCTGAAACAAACAAACACAAAATGCACTTAGCAGAGCTCTTTGAAAACAGATGTTGAAATACAAAGAAGCAGCTTGATTTAAATAAGGCTGTGAGCCGGTGTGCGGTTTACACAAACATTTGTTACCTCTTTATTCAGAATCATTTATCAGACCTGCCATTGTCCAGATCTTAAAAGTAACCCACAATCCTTCTAAGAGTTCTAAAACAACTGAATATACATGAAAAATAGTAAGAGAGACAATGAAATTCCTACTTTTTAATTAACGGTTTCCAAGACGGATTGTGCATACAGATGTCTAGAGCAACACTGTTCGGAAAAGCAGTTTTTTCAAGAATCTGGGGAGGTGAAAAAGAAAGGTTTAGCAATAAAGGTTTCGTTTTTTTTTTTTAGTGTTTGCAGGGAAGACTGAAATTTTAGCTTAATGTCAAACAGATACTTCAAACTACATATTTCAAAGCTTTCTAGGTAGCAAGTGTCTCACCTGCTAAAAATGTCAGGATCTTCCTCAAATGGTGCAATTATACACTGGGTTTAGCATGCCATATTTTAAGCATATACCATATTTTAAGCATATACCATATTTTAAGCATATTTAGCACACTGTATTTTAGGTATCCAACTGTACTGAACAAAAGGTGATTTTCTAGGTCTCTGCTATTCTTTTCAATTTACATCTTTCGTCTTACAGATTCCAGTACAGAATTTTCAGATAGCCGCAAGTCTGAAAGACCTTGCCATGAAACTTAGACTGCTGGCTATTAAGTGCCTTGAATGTTTTCATCTTGCACCTTGAGGTCTTGGGTCAGAATTCTACAATGCTGCTGAGCTGGCATAGTAACTGATTCAAATTATGAACTTCATCTTTACAACTTCAAATGAGAATGAGCAAAACGACTCCAAAATAAGAACATCTGAATTCTTGTCAGCGTCAAATATTGTACTTCAGGCACTATGCATAAAACAGGGGGAAAGAGGAACTGGCACTTTTTCAGTGCTGACTGTTGCCATTCACGTTAGTTCCACCTCACTTAGCTAGTACGGAAATCAGAGAATCATAGAATGGTTAGGGTTGGAAATCTGACAGTCATGCTTCTACTCAAAGTTTCCTTTCGTTTTGCAGGTAATCTTTTTCATGTCCAAATCAAGGAATAATAACCTTTGTCTTTTGGAAAAGACAAATTAAAAAAAGAAACAAAACAAACCCAAAAGCACCAGATTTCTGAAACACATGAACCTTCCATTCCCACTTCCATGAAGAAATTATTTAGGTCAAGACAGCTCATGTGATGATGCTCCACCTCTAGGCCAAAAAAAGTAAAGCTAAACTGATTTAAAAAAAATATTCCTTTTCTCCAGATGCATTGGGATAATTTGTTTGCCTAACCTGGGATACAAATCAGGCACAAGGGAAAGACTGTACCGTGTGTTGGAAATAAAATAAAAGACAACACCTTCTTTGGAATGAGGTTGTTCAGAAACGCCGAGTTAACCTCATCAGAGAGGCACAAGGGTGACATTAGCAGTCCACTCCCCTCATTGTATGAGTTTTCCATAAACAGGTCGCTTTCATCACTGCTGGAGAGCTCTTCCCATTCGTCATCAGAGGGATCTGAGAACAGAAGACAGACTTGTAAATGTAACAGCACTCATGCAATAGGTATCCTGCTTCTCAATTATACTTGGCTCCACCTCCTGGTTTAGGACTCTTTAAGCTCTTGGGCTCTAATACGTCCACACAAATCAAGTGCCACTAAGCCACAGTTCTAAATATTATACTACTTTTGTTTAAATTGTTTTATTCTAAAAAAATTATTTATTTTGTATTCACTCAGGCAACAAGTGTTCTTATGAGAGAGGTTCTTCATACATGGGTACTTCATTCTCTGACACAAACTATGCTTCACTTAGAGATACCCAAAAAGGTATCAAAGAAACATTTAATAAAGCATCTACTAAAATTTTAACTTGGACTGTAGCATCTTACTTTATGACGTAGATTCAAGCATGCAAATGCACCAGTTTAACTTATTTCCTAACTGCAACCAGATGAAGGCCACGGTTGTCTCTGGCAATACTGAAGCCACAGACAGATGTCCTCTGACTGGGCAGTAACGCGGCTGGATGAAGATGTTACTGCCTCCACAGCAAGGCCAGTTGAAAGGAAATGATGACAGCAAAACAAGCAAGATCATCTCTGCTAGCTATTTCAGGCAACATATTTTAAGTAAGTTGGGTTTCCAGTTACAAACCTGAACGAGGTTTCTACTTACATGATTTACTCTACTAGCAGACCTGTACGGGCAGACGCGGCGAGAGGGGCTGAGGTGGTATTACCAACCGGCACAGCTACAGTAAAGTGAATAATCTGGCCATGGCTAAAGGCAGACTTGGCCTGACAAGCACAAGCCAAGTCCATCATTTATATCTAAGCTGATAGATCTACGTCCACAGGGTTTACACTGATTTATCTACAGTTGTTTTAAACCTGGTTACATTTTAACTGGTGTGACACTGGTATTTATGCAAGTCCTAAGTCTACAGGTTGGACGGATCCTCCTCGCTGACAGGTGAAAGCTCTGCCTGTGCACATAGGTCAGGGTATTTAACCACTGTGACGAAAAAATACCACATTCACCCCCAAGTAATTCTGACTGACAACACAGATTGTCATGAGATCGAGGTACTGTAGTAACTACGGTAACCGCCACGCACTTTTTCTGTGGCAAAGGGTAAATTCACTCACTTAAAATACAGCAAGAAAGGTCTAAATGAGCGCATTTCAGCTGCACCATGCAGCGGCTTCAGAATTTATTTGAAGGTGACGACTACTGTTTATCAGATGCAACATAACTCATCAGGCTGCAGCAACCTGATCACACGGGCATCTGCTTTTGCTTATGGTAATATCCAATTCATTCTACAGCCACGATATGCTGATTGAGATATGAGAAAAAGGTTGTCTTCTTGCTTTACCAACCCACAGTAGCAACAGGCATGAAAACAAAGCAGACATCCCCCTTTCAGTCAGTCTTCTTGAGCCTCTTCTAAAAAAATTCCTTCTGCATCTTTACAAAGCAAACAAAAATCTCCTTTGAAAACTAAATGATAACTATATGAGCTGCCCACGCAATTCAGCCACCACAAAGACAACAGCCATTGTATGTTCACAGTGAGCGACCAGGGCAGAGCAGAACTGGGCTCTAGAACATCAGCCCATAAGCAAGATCAGGTTTCTTCTAATGTTCTTGGATATGCAGAAGCATTTCCAGCGGCAATGCCATCACCGCTAGTGTTGGTAACCTATGAACTACAGCAATGCTGGAGTCTCCTGGCTTCCTTCCCCTGTCCCCGTTAAGGGGAGAGCACTCTGCTTCTTCCAAACGCCGGCCAGCGTTCAGTAAAACACGTCTCTTGCCAGCCTGGTTGGTTATTTCCCTCAGTTCTGTGGCAAGCTGAGTGTTTCTATGAACTCAGCGTAATGGCTAAAGCTATTTTAGTCCTCAAATAACTTGAAAATTAAATGAACAGCTGCCTCTGGATTCCTCTTAATTTCTACAGACTATGTTTCTGTCTGCCCATGAATGGGTAAAGTACTGTAGTGAAATACAACACAATCAACCTTACATGACTGAGTGAATGGCAGAATGTGCAGCTTATCCACAAGAGATTTTCCAATTAAAGGGGAGAGCTTATGAATTACAGCTCATTAGATGAGAAATGCAGTTATGAAAGGAGCTTCATATACTAGGTGCAGAATTTCCTTGCGCTGTAAGAGAAAAAAAAATCACCATTGGGAGTAACTGACTATTACTGTGGATTTTATTAGAACCTGAAAGATTTACTCAGAAAGTTATTTCCTACACAATTACTTTTGCGTCAGGCTTACAAATTCTAGTAGCAATTGAAGTTTTCAGGTTTTGCAGGGTTTTTTGGGGGGATTGTTTTGTTTGGTTGTTCTTTGGGTTTTTTTAAAACAGAATTTGAGAACCACTTATTTGTTTTCCTGAAGATTAGGAGAAAAGCAATCAAAACTGAGTAACAGAGTTCATAGAAGATACAGAATATCTATTTCCCACTCCCCCCAAAATAACAGCCTTTCTCTCTCCTCCAAAAATGCTCGTAAAGTTGGAACTCTGAACAGCTTAAATCTGCACTGTTGCCAGAGACGCATGCAAAAGCTGTCTCTTCTCCTTCTTTTGCAAGACTTGTAGTATCAGAACTAAATCAAAACTACAGGATTTGTCGGCTTAAAAAAATTTGATGCCCCTGACCTGCAATAAGATTCACACCCATATCGTATCAGATGAACCCCCAGACTGCGTTCTAACTGAACAAAGAATTTGTTGTAATACTTTTTAGGAAATATCTCTTTGGCACAAGTGCTTTTTTTGTTTGTTCTTAAATGTTGGCACATGTAGTATCATGCAATGAAATATGTAAGCAACAGAAATTACTTAAACGGGAAAAAACCACACTTAAATTAGTAATAGAAATTACAATCCAATTTGCTCTCCAGATGAGGGTATCAGGGACAGTAAATCTATGTGTATTTACCCTTAAAAGCTAAGATTACCAAACAGCAAACTAAATATGACCTATTCCAGAAACAAACCGCACCACAACACTTGCAATGGAAGGGGTTCCTACAAACCTTCGCTGCAGCACATGTTAACAATGATTTCCAGAGCAGTCTGCTGAGCCATCAGTAAAGCTGTCACTTCTTTCAGCTCCCACTTATCAGACTAAAAAAAAATAAAAACACAAACCAAATTTAATTTTGTAAAACAACACTTCAGTGCAATTTATAGTAGCCAAGTTGTCAGTTACAAATACAACCCAGCCATTTCCTCTTCTCATCCTACACCACAAGTTTAAAAAAAACCCACAAAACCAAGAGGCATTATCTATCATCTTTCTGTTGGATGTTTCAGAACAAATTTTATCTTTAAGGAACGTCACCTGCACTAAAGTTGTAACAGAAAAGGCTGTGGGGGCTTTAGCTAACCTAATGTTAGCTCAAGTCCTAACAGAAACACGTATTTCTTTATTCTTTCCATGTATGCAAAAGTGAATGCATTTGTTAACCTCTGAGCCACCTCCACTCATGACTGAATGGTTACAACCATCAACACTCTCACTCGCCTTACGTGGCAATCAGAGCTTCCTGCATTAGCACAGGGAGAAGTGTCAGACAAGCCTATACCTTCCACTAGAGTTCAAAAATGGAAATGCGCTTTCCCGATGCGCCGTGCAACTTGATCATGCTGGAACAAGTTGCGCTGCAATTCTCCACGTTCTTCCTTGCAGGTTTAGCTAAAACAGCCAAGCTATTTGGGAGTTCCATTCAGTAACACCCAGAGGTGGCTTACTCTGGCTAATGCCAGATGCTCAGGAAAATGCGCTAAGATGTCTGAGAGCCAGCCGGCCACACTTACTGGAAGTAGATCTGAAATGTCACTTTCTCTCCTGACTTTTCCTTTTGGTACTTCTTCCATGTCATCATCTTCACTCAAAACACAGTTGTCTATAACATCACTCATGTTTTCCTCTGTTTCTGGCTCCGCAGCAAGTTTTAACCTGTTTTTTTCAGCTTCATTCATACGAATAATCATTTCACCAGCATCTATTGCTAACGATTCTGAAAAAATCTTCAGGATTGCATTAACCATGCTTCCCAGGCTGCCTGGTGGAATGGTATCCTTGATATTCCAGATAGTGCCTAAACATGAGATAGTTGAAATATAAACATTATTAAAATACTCAACTCCCAGCTCTGTAATAGCCATATATTTTGTAAGGACACAGCCTCCGGGACTTAAAATACTCAGTGCTTATATTTCAGTATGAATGCTCAAGTCTTTTCTCTACAGACTTGTGGTTTTTTTCTGTTCAGCATTTCACATACTCATCTGTAATAACTACATTATGCCCACATCTTAAGCTCAAGTAACTTTCAGCATGTAAGTATACAAAGAATATTTATGTGGAGCAGCCTTGATGATACTTTTTACCTGCAATAACAAATCTACACGAGGTAACTGTTTTCTGAGGATTCTCAAAATTAATTTATTACACTCCAATATCAAAAATCACCAGCGTTTGAGGTAGAAAGAAGAATGCAAGGTAGAGAATCTGAGGTAAAAATCTACACCTATTAAGGCCAAAATGATTCCTGTGCTACTCATTATTCACTCATTTCCGTGCTGAAAACCAAATTAACAGTTAAAATGAGTTATCACGCTGAACAGGTACTGAATCAGAATCAAGCATTTAAGACAGTTTTAAAACTAGTTGCAAATATCCGGTCACTCCGAAACACAATCCCAAAAGGCAGAAATAACCTCATGAACCATCTATACAGGCTTTGATGATCAGATGTCCACACTACAGCAGAGAAGAGCAAGCCTTCTGTCCTTCCCAACCTCCTCCATCTGCCGTACTCTCCATCACAAAGCAACGAACGCCCTTGAGCATCGTACCTGCTATCAGTGTTCTCAGAAGGATATGCTTCATGGTGCTCTCTGCACACAACATCACCGTTTCCAAAACTTGCTGTGCAGAAGCATTAAATGAAGAAAGAAGATCTGGATTATCTTCTGTCACCGCCTGCAAGCAGTTTGCTGCAGCCAACAACAACAACAAAGATAATTTACAAACCAAATAGTAGCTTTTGCTCTCCTAATGAGAAAGCATTATCTTCCTTAAAGCTGGAGTAGTGGAACACACGCACACAGGAAAACACATTTCAAGCAGCATCATGTAAATTCACAAGCTGTGTGTCAGATTAGAGGACATTCTATGGCAAACCTGTACATAAAACAGGCAAGGACAGTACCACATCAGATGCGGGACTAACTGTATTAATTTCAGCTACTCAAAATTCAGTTTCTCCCTTGTATACTGACTAGGGACAACACCAAAAAATGTGGCGAGCACGTACACCTGTAAGACCATTATAAGACTATAACAACAATACTACTAATAAAACCACATTGAAAGTGATAGGAGTTGTCGGGGTTTTTTTTTTTTTTTTTAGATGTGCAACGTCCTTTGCTCTACAAATTAAACCCTTCATTACCAAAACTAGAAAACAAAATGAAAAACACAGTCTCCATCTACAGCTTTCTTTCCACAAAATTTTCCCTCCCATGTAACCACCAATAAGCCATTCTCCTTTGGGCTGAAAACAAGCACAACGGATGTCAACTTCTGAATGATGCACTGTTCAGAAAGGAATTCAAAGTCTTATATTCAGTGTAAAGTTTAAGTGAGCTTAAGTAATGCAGGTGCATTATGGAATGGATGCAACATCACTATTACATTCATATAGTAAAGAAAAAAAAAAGAGTATATTTAAATCCTTATCTTCTCTTTTTCCCACTTACCTACTGAAATAGCCAGATCCACGTTGGTGGAAAATTTCTTCATGTAATGCAACACAGGCTCCAGACATCCTTCTTTATTGAATATGTGTACTGCAGTACTGTTGCACTCACTAATGCATAAAAAAAAGATGAATAAAACACTTTTCTCAGGAAAAAAAACTACCGTAACAACATTTTAAGTAACAGGTACTCACTAATACATTTTAAAAACCTACCCAAGAATTACACATTACTCAAAGAGCTTTCCTTTGTTACTGAGTTTATGATCAGCTCTACATAAAACGCAGGAAGAGAGGCTGCAATACCCTGAGCGCTTTTGAGGAAAGCTGGCTTCTGCCAGCTGCTTCCTCACACGCAGCATTCAGGAGTTTATTTGGGAGCCTAAGTACAGTCTCACGCAGACAGAGCCAAGCAGAGCGTGAAAGGCAGCTTAGAGCTGCAGGCTACAAGCCAGCCCAGGGCCTTCTGCAGCCATGGAGGACTTCATCCACAAACCCGCTGACAGCAGAGCAGGCTGTTGCCTCTCGTATCAAAATAGTCGCTTACTCCAGAAAATGACCGCTCTCAACATTCAGAAATGCATCCCAGATCTATGCTAATGTGACATTTATTTCAATTATCTAACAGTGGGATTTCTGTTTCTTCAAGTTTTCACAGCTATTCCCAGTTTTAAACTAATATATCCATACAAGATGAATTCAAACTTAAAAAACGTGGGACCTAACGAGCTACAAAGGTCTTCAAAAATTTACTTTTGAAAATACCATAGTACTTCAGCATCAACGCCAGCCCCGGTTTTAGCAGTACCAAGCTCAGCAATGAAGTCAGCAATTCACAGTCATTGCCACAAAATTCAAAATACAGAAGTGATTTATAGCACACCTTATGATTATAGTTCCTGTTCCAAAGCACTTATGTCTGCAAAAGCAATTAAAAAAATGAACACAAAACATTGCTGAGTCAGAGCTACAAGGGGTCATGTATATTGCGTAAGGTGCTGAACTGTTTCTGTACTGTTCTAGATTCCAATCCCTAAAAAAAAAACAATTTATAAATAAGGCACAAGCCAGCAGCTGTTCTGCAGTGATAGACACAGAGGCAGCTCCACTGAAACACTGTACAGTACAAACCAAAATTCCATAGAAAGCGAAGTGTAGAACGATGTGAAGCTGTTAAAAATTAAGAGAAACAACACAAAATTCAAGGAGAACTTTCAGAACAAGTTTGTATCACTGCAGTGTTTATAGCAATGTCTGTATTAATAGTATTGCGATTTCTCTTCCTTGACCTGGCGTTTCCAGTGTAAACTACTAATGGAACTATCCATATTCTTTCTCACATAATTAAGTAGATTTCTATCAGCGCCTCAGACACTATGGGATAGTTTGTCCAGACATCTAATATTAACTTCTGGGATGATCTGCAGAGGGAGGAAGTAATAAAATAAAAAATGCCCTCATATTCCCAGAGCACTGGATTCCACTGGTAAGAATTTAACTTTTTCCGTATCGTGACAAGGATCTACAGGAACTGCATAAAAGACTCCACAGCCCAAACTGTTACAGAAGACCATGACAGAACACGTTCAGAAAACAGTATCAGAACTGAGGATGAACAACCACTAGAAAGAAAATTTTGTCACTCCCCTAAAGCTAGTGACCAACTTTGTGCACTTTTAGAATCCTTCACTTACTTACAAAAGCAATTTATGGCAGAAGATAAACTTCTACTGGGATCAGATGAGGCTTGCCATTTATTAAGCAAGGCATACGTAGGAGCAAAACAATAAAAAATCAGAAGCAGCAACGGAACACATCTTCCCCTGCAAGGACAGTCATTCCTTTTCTGCCTCAATTACCACGCTCTTTTTCAGGAACAATTTAATTTAGCTCTTCCAAAAGGCCCGTGTTTCCACAGCACTTACCATACGTTCCACAGCAAGTTAATAGCCTCATTGGCTATGTCTTCAATATAATTTTTGTTCATCTCTCTGCATTTCTTTGGAGAGAGCTGGTTAGCATCTAGGCCAGTGCTACACTACAACCAAACAAGAGAACAAGGGTTGGGAAACAAACAAGCCAACAGAAAAGCAAAAACTTAAAACTTTAGCAGCAGAGTGAATGGAGAGTTCTCTCCTGAAGTGTTTATTACCGGAAAACCTGACTTAGCTTCCTATTCTCTATGAGAACTGGGCCATAGTGGAATTGACTCATTGGAAGTTTTTTTCTCTTGGAGAAAGACTCTTACACTACTTCCTTCGCACTCAATAGTCTTCAGAAGCATTTTTTAAATAAAGAAATACTCAGCAATATTAGAACCTGAAATGCTGTTTCCTGCTAATACAGTCTGTGTGCAATTTTCAACAGTTCTTCCTAATCACAAAGATTGATTCGGCTAATTTCATGCTGTGCTTTACAATAATGCTATTACCCATATTTTAAAATGGGGAAGAAACATACAGAAAATGATGGTATTGCTCAAGGCTGCTCATACAAAGACAGCAGGTGACAGAATTCAATGCAATTTCCAAACTGCACTGCAACACCTGGACCAAACAAAGAACAGGCATTCAGTACAGATTATTCTACAACAGCAGTAACCACCCAACTGTAAATCCAAGCTTCCATTTACACAAAACTGTTTACCAAAAAGACCTCACTAGAATCATGTTGCAACATAAAAGTTGGATCTGGATCTTGACTGACAGAATGGACCTGTCTTGACTGACATTCCAGACCCAAAATCTCCAGTCCGTTTACGCAAAAATCATCCCAGGCAGCAAACCTCACCACAGGCCCAAGATAGCAGGTCAGGAGGCAGAAGCAAGTGGTTTGAAATCTCGGGAATAATTTTTGAACTATTAAACCTCCTGAAACATCCTTTTAAAAGATCTTTCAAATATCTTATCGTAGAATCATAGAATGGTTAGAGTTGGAAGGGGCCTTCAAAGCCCACCCAGTCCAACCCCCCTGCAAGAAGCAGGGACATCTCCAACCAGAGCAGGTTGCTCAGAGCCCCGGCCAACCTGGCCTGGAATGTTTCCAGGGATGGGGCATCCACCAGCTCTCTGGGCAACCTGTTCCAGTGCTCTACCACCCTCAGTGCAAAAAAAATTTTTCCTTCTATCCAGTCTGAATCTACCTCCCTCGATTTTAAAACCATCACCCCTCGTCCTGTCACAACAGGCCCTGCTGAAGAGTTTCTCCCCATAGAATCATAGAATGGTTAGGGTTGGAAGTTCCTTCAAAGGTCATCCAGTCCAACCCCCCTGCAAGGAGCAGAGACATCCCTGACTAGATCAGGTTGCTGCAGCCCCCTTTAGGCATTGGAAGACCACTCTAAGGTGTCCCCCAAGCCTCCTCTTCTCCAGGCTGAACAGCCCCAACTCTCTCAGCCTGGCCTCATCTTATCTTTATAATAGCTATAAAAATTCAACTATTTTTGAAAATGGGATAATTCAATGCTAGATCAGTTTTTAAATCTGAAAAAAAATAAACACACCTCTTTCAGAAGTGCAACAAGAGGCGTCATGATGTCTTTTGTCACCATGTCATCACAGACTTCAAATCCTCCACAAGCACTCAGATTTCTGGAAAAAAATGCTTTGGATCAGATACAATACTTTCCAGGAATGTTTAAAAAAAACCCATGTATTTGGTATTCTTCTGTAAAGGTTATGCTACTTTTTGTTTTAAAATCAATCTGCTTGATCAGTAACTTTAGTCTTCTACCTTCCTAATACAAAAGAATAAGTTTTGTGTTAGGAAAAAACTACTGTACTAAAACATGACTTCTGTCAGATACTGCTCAGTGTAAGATACACCATGAATGTTAACAAGCATGAGCATTACATTTTCCTACAAATAAAGCAAGCCATAGGTCAGACCACAAAATACCCAGTCAAAATGATGCTGCTCAATATTTACAAGTTTTTCAGGAAGCTAGCTATCTGCATTCTCTAACTAACCCACCACTTCCAGTGTTACCAAGACACAAAAATGCCATACTAACAGCATTCAAGTTCTCTAAATTCTATCATACTACTGAGGTTTTTTTCCCCTAACGTAAGGATGGAAAGCAGCGCATTCCACTGGGAGCAGATAAAATGGTAGTAACTAACTTAAACCCTGCTCCTGATAAAAATCTCACAGCAGCCTACTGCAGCAAGAAAAGCTCCTCTCTCAGGGACTTCGACTGATGTATGCATACGTACCCAAAACAGAGCTGAAGTAAGAGAGGCTGGCATTCAAGTTCACGGCTTTTAGCAGCAAAAACCCTCTCTTTTCTTTGCCACGCCAGGATCTCTCATTCTAATTCTGAATACTAACAGTTGCTTACCGGAGAGCACCTGCAGCTGTCTCGCGAACGGCTAAACTGTGATCCATCAACAATGGTCCTAAACATCGGACAACGTCTCTCTGCAGAAAGGTTGGGATTACATGCTTCTGCTGCAGCAGCTTGGAAATACTGGCACAGGCATACTCTCTCACTTCAGCGCTCGGATGCTGCAGCTGGGCAGAGACACACGGGGCAGATTAGCGGGGAGGGGAAAGGTAGCTGGAAGTTTTTGTTGAGTGAACAGACTGATCCGCCGTTTGATTTGCAGGCCCAGCACTGCTGCTCCTGTTTCACCGGTCCTGAAAGGAATCAAGAGCTTTGAACTTCCATGGAAGTTTATAAATCTTTGTCTGGGTTATGTGTGTTAACTATATGACTAGATCAATGCTATTCTGAGAATTTGACCAGAGAGCCACAGCTCAGAGACAGATGTGACACTAGCTGGCACTGCTGAGATCTCATATCTACTCTCAATTACCATGTTTAAAAAAAAATGGACAGAAGCAGGGGGAAAAATACCATCAAGGAAGTATAACAGACATAATATATCCCACCGTAAAGAAAAACTGGAGAATCAAAAAATATGAAAAAACTGGACAGCCATTAGGCTAAAAACATCTGCTTAAAGACAAGGAGCAAGCGCGCTCTACATCCACAAGAGGGCACAGACTTGTGCTGTAACAGAGGTTTAGGTGAGATGTATAAATTACAAACCATAAAAATAATAAACCAGCAGAAGCGCCTATCCTGGAAGGTCATGGATTTCATTGAAAACCTAACAGGAAAGATAAATATCTGCTGGAGAGCGGAGTGGGAGAGAAAGGTACATCTGACCCCGCCTCACTGAAAGTGATAGAGGCCTCTCGGTTTATCCTCACCTGCACATTTATGTTTGTGTTTTGGGGTTTAACTTTATCCTTTTTTTTTAAGACTAAATAGGTTAGTCCGGAAGAATAATCAAGCAATGATTTCTTCAGCGAGTTCAGTTAGGTGGAGTGAACAAAGGGAATTTATTTACTTAAAGGAAAACAGATTTTTACTTCCGATTCTAAAGGCACATGCGCAGGAGGAGGTTTAAACTGGTTTTCATCTGTAATACTTCAACCAGGAAAACAGGAATGTGGCCAACAAGTGGCCAGACCCAGTCTTTTTCAGCATTTTCTCTCCGTTATTTCTTACGTGCGGATCTTGGACTCGCTGCTCTGGCTACCTGGAGGAGAACTCTCCAGTCGGGCAGACCGAACCCCAGCACTGCCAGGACCGGGATGAGGGGCATCCAGCAGCCGCCCGCCCTGCCCCAGCCCCTCTGAACCGGTCATGAAGGTGAGAACGAGAGGCCGGGCAGGCGCGGTGCCCCGAGCCCCGGAGCGAACAGCAGCAGCTACCGGCCCGCCCGGGGCAGGGCCACCGCCGCCCCTCCCCGCCGGGCGCGGCCGTGACGCCGGAGAAGCGACGCGGCGGCAGCAGGGACGGGCGGCGGGGGACGCCCCGCACGGCTCCGCCGTTCCTTCCCGCGCCCGGCCCCGCGCCCCACCCTCACCGCACCGGCGGGCACAGCCCCCGCCG
>JAAGAY010134226.1:0-20427 GCA_011801015.1 Ardeotis arabs | reverse complement strand
GTTAGGGTTGGAAGGGACCTTCAAAGGTCATCTAGTCCAACCCCCCTGCAAGGAGCAGGGACATCCCCCACTAGATCAGGTTGCTCAGAGCCCCATCCAGCCTGGCCTTGAACGTTTCCAGGGATGGGGCATCCACCACCTCTCTGGGAAACCTGTTCCAGTGTTCCACAACCCTCATTGTGAAAAATTTTTTCCTAATGTCCAATCTAAATCTACCCCCCTCTATTTTAAAACCATTACCCCTTGTCCTATCACAACAGGCCCTACTGAACAGTCTCTCCCCGTGTTTCTTGTAGGCCCCCTTTCAAAGCAATTTTTGAAGACCACTTTCTCCAACAAATAAGAAATTAAATCTATGCATTACAGTTCTAAATTACTCTTGATGAATTACATGAAAATGGGCTCTTTAACATAAATGGCAGCATCAGTTCTTCCCTCTGAACATCAAATCATTCTTTCGAATAAACAGTATTATCACTGGTTTGGAGGTAATGGAGCTTCCAGCAGCTCTTGGAACTCAGCCTAGGAAAAGCAGTTTTCCTTCAATTTCCTTTTAAAACAGTTCCTATCAAATAATCTTCTTAAGTTGTGATAAACCTAGTCCTGAGCCTGAAGCTTCCAAAACCTAGCAGGACTGGACTCTGAAAGCAGATTTTGTAAGCAGGTAAGTGTTGCATTCCCAGGAGAGCTGTGGCAAGAAAGTAAGTGATCTTCCTTAGTACAGTTTGCAATAAAACAAGGTACCACTGAGAGATGTGACAAACCTGCAGTTTAAAGAGGTGGTGGCTAATATCTTATTAGCATAATTAGCCAACAGTGCTTTCTTCATGGATATCAATTTCTAATTGAAGTACAGCTGTTCAGTAGAAGTCATAGCTCGATTAGAACATGCAATCCGATGAGAGAGACTAGGAATTTTATTCCTAGAGTAATGCCACCCTGGGTAACACCTAATTGGCAGGAGTAATTAACTGGAAGAGGGCAAATTTCTGCATTTATATAGCCATGTCTGTGCTATTGCTGTGATAACAACTTCTCCCAACAACAAACCAAATCACAGGGAGCAGACAGGAGGACTGGGGTGAAGGCACATGTAGTTTCAGAGCAATACAATAGCTGACAATAATAGTTACACAGTGCTGTAAAGAACAAAAGCACTGCACTACTCTTGTTCTTGGTTTTATTTGACACTAAGCTGCTGGGGTGATTGTAGCCTTCTCTGTTGTCCTCACATGCTCCCACCTGCCACTGCGGGCTATTCGTAGGCACTGATATGATTCACAGTCACTTCAGCTGCCACTTGCTTGGACAAAAAAACCCAATCAATTCAAACCAGCAATAATCTATTGTGATTTAAGGGCACGGACGTTCAGGCTGAACCTGAAGGGCAAGAGAGACTGCACCTCTTGCATTAGGACAGCTTTGCACGCCCAGCCAGGTATAGATTACAACATGATGAAGCAGAGCTAGGTGAGGGTTTTGCTGATTTTATGCCGATGTAACAAGCTCCTGGCTTGTGTGCAACTGCAGGACTGAGCCCTGAACTTCTCATGGGGGACGTGCTGGTCTCAAAGCACCCCAATGGATTCCACAACCAAAGGATCTGGAGTATTTGTCTCACATTTGCCATGTAAATAGCTACTTATAGTGTTCATACTAGAGGGGGCTAAAAGTTCCCAAGGCATAGCAAAGCTCACTATAGCAGATTATTACATGCCAGTCTTTCCTCTGTCATTGATTACTACTCTATTTTCTGGGTGGTTTTTTGTGCATTTTGTTCTCCCCAGACTTGTCTGCTCCTTGAATAATACAATGCTTACATCAGTTTTAAAAAATGTTAAAGACCTATAACGTACATAGGATGCAATACTTTCACTTTGCTTATGATTGGATTGATTGATATTCATTTCTGGTTTCTCCCTTTAAAAATAATACATTTAAAAGTTTTTTGACACATAATGTTGATAACATTTCATGAATGCCTGCCTGGGCATAAGGTTACATGCAATGGACAGGATTAATTCCAGCATTCATTTGTCCAAATCTCAGGAGCGATAGCTTAAACAGTTAGGTCAACAGTCTGAGTGTGTGCTTTGGCATGAGTTAATGTTCATTTGAGTCTTATCTAAAAGGAGCCAGGTGTTAGTGTAAATTGGCAAAATACTGCTTAATCCCATTGATTTAGATAGCTTCTTTTCCTTTCTTTCCCACAAAAAGAAAAGATGAATGAATTCAAACTATGGAGACAAAGGACTCCTATTCAGAGGCTTTTGGACAGATTTAGCTAGAACATTTCTTGTACATCTCAATAAGAGCATGGGATGATTTAGGTTCTGTGTTTGCTCTGCACTGGACTCGTGTCATCCCACACCCTCTCATCTATGTTTAACATTTATGGGACTGGCAAAATAAATAAAATATCCTAGAATGAAGGATTAGAAAATTCTCCCCTTTCCTTCACACACAAGCAACACAGTGGGAATTACAGTGACACATGCAAAAGAGAAGAAACATCAGCGAGAGCCCCTCTCCCAGCACTCTTCTCTGGTGGATTGTTTTCTATGAAGCAACCTTGGCTTTTCTTTCAACTCGGTGCTCAGTGACTCAAAATTTCCTAAGAATTTGATTCAACCTTTACCAGATGCCATTGTTTCTGGGAAGGAACGCAGTGACTATTTCTGTAGTATCTGCAGCACATACTTACAAGGAAAAAACATACAGACAGGAGAAAAAATTCCCAATGCTATTAAAACAGTGAACAAATTTAAAAAAGTCAGAAAATAAATGGAATGAAGTAATATTCCTTCCATCGTATGTAGCATCATTAATGACTCTGATGTCCCTTCTTGCCTTTCCCCCAGCCTGACTGTGCAGTGTAGTGCAGCAGCATGCCGGGGACTGCATCGGAGAATGAGGCAACATACAAAAGTTTGTAGATCAAAGCGTCTGGTCCTGAAGCTCTATACCTGCACAACAGTAACTTCAGGAGCTTAGCTTCAAACAGAGTGGGCACAGTTTCTGCTACTGCTGGGCCCAATTCGTCTCCTGATGCTGTGTCCCGCTGATGCACTAATTCTTCCGATGGTAGCTCTCCATAATGAGCTAGAGTTCATCAGACCTCTACTTACAAATAATCAAACTAGAACAGCATAATCTCCTCTAAAGTCTCAACCCCAGAAATACTTACAGATTTGTTTGATTTCATAACCATTGAAATATCTCAGGACAGTAGGGTTGAAAATGTTCAGTAAAAGAAGCTGCAGATAAAGTACTGGTCAGACCCAGTCACTGTTAGCTTGTGAGAAAAGAAGGTCAAGCAGCTACAAGTGAAACAAGATGCATCAGAAATTTATATATACAGCATTTCTGGCTATCTTCAAATATCTTCTGATAATAGCTATCCGAAAAACAGAAAGTGAAAAATGGCATTTTTCCCCATTTGAGTATTTTTTGGCCAAAATTTATCAGTTTTAATGAGTGATATAAAAACGTAAAAATTTAAAAAAAAAAATCAACTGGCAGCATTCTTTATTGAAAAATAGCCAGGGAAAGTCCCTGAGAGCTATTAATTAAGTTTCTAAATATTTGAACACCCACACATACCTAAGGGGAGTGGAGAAAGCAGTTTCCTGCCAACTTTAGCTTCAATTCATTTTCCCATTTTGCACCTACAAGTTTGCCAGCATAAGTATTTCATGGGGTCATTCAGTCAGGAAAAAGTAAAAATGGCAGCAGTTGGTTGTCAGTCAAATCACACCCATGTTTTCTTACTTGCCTTCACAAACATTTCTGTCATTTCCAGCAATTCAGAGGCACGTGTTTTGGATTGCTTTTGCTGCTATATGTTGAAAAGTTACACAACATCTAGAGACTTCTTGGGTCAAATCTTCAATATGCACATCCTCTGAAAGCCAGTATGAAAAAAAAAAAATGAAACTACGTTGGCCACTGGCTTGAACCAATGCTGCACTTCCTATCATTTTTGTCTTAATGAGATTAGTGCTGCTAACTCCCATGAGATGTCAATAACTTACCCAGGCTGAGGCTCTGAGCTTTTGCCATCCTGAGAAGGACTGGGATGATAAGGTTATATCTTGTCTGGGTGCTGCTAGTCATACAAAACCATGTTTTGGACAAAAGTTAGTGACAGCACTGAAAATGGTGTTGACTCTGCCCACCCCCAGGAGGGAGAAGGCTGGAAGCACTTCTCAGCCTGAATTCTCACTTCTCCTGCCTTGGAATGTGCTGTTGAGGGGGCTAATTGCACAAGGACTAATCACAGACACACACAGAATGAATGTTAGTCAATACAGATTGCTGTGATGTCTTATTAAGGCAAAGCTTTCTGATAGGGGCAAACACACTCTCCCATGTATAAAAGGTGGAAACTCTTTACGGCTCTCCCTACATTTGCTTTTCATTTTCATTCTAACTACTGGTTAAGTAGTAATGATCTGGGCATAGGGCATTTTCTGAGGATTGATGATATATTGACAGGCATTTATGGCCAGAGGCGTAGCCAAGGGTGCCATTAGTCCCAGCTGGTCATTAATCCCTGAGAATGCCCTGTGCTGAGGTCACTATTGCTATTATTAGATGAAAATGAGAGCAAACACAGGAGTATGGATTTTTTTTTTTTTTTGTTTAATGGGTGATGCTGTTATGATTGGAATGTGCAAGGTGCGTCTCAGAATTAATGACTTACACATTAGGTAGCCTGATTGCCTGAATTATTGGCACACAGCAAGAAGCAAGTTACTATAATTAAAACATTTTAAACTTTTTAAACTTTTTAGTTAAAAAAGTCTGTACTATACTAACACAGCTTTTCAAAAGTGGCATTCCCAGTGTATTGCAAAATAGTTTCAGAAGCAGCATGTAAGAGATGTGAATATCCTCACCGGACCTGCCACCCATGATGAGGGGTACTCTGGTAAAAGCTTGACAGCTCCCCAAAGTTAGAACTTTGAATCAAGGAGTTCTGATTTTCTATACACCTATTTGAGTTAACGCCCTGTTAGACAGTCTCAGAGTAACAGGATCAAAAAATGTAGCAAAATGCCTAAGATGCAGCCTGGAGTTAGTCAACAGGGAATACAGTGCATGGAGAGCTGCTCTCCCTCTCTCCAATGTAGGACACTACACACAACGGTCCATGGAGATACCTTGGCACTCTGGTATGAAGGCTCTCCTGAAAACAGCTGTCTACACCCTTTTTTGTAATAGCTGGATGGGGATTATCCTGTTAAACCAGAGGTTGTGGTGATGTTAAAACCACATCTATTTTATTCTGTAGATAGTCACTGATTCAAGTTTTAAAAAATTATCCTGAGACTGTGAGATAAACCATGGTTACATTCTTCCTTGGTAAATTAGGGCTGGATTATAAGTGGAGATTTCTCATATTCAGGGTTTGAAGGTCTTGAACAGGGGTAGGGGCAAAAGGGCAAACAGCAGAACTAGTTTTAAGATACGTCTTCATGGCTTCTTCAAAGGAAGTATATGGCATCATCATTTGCAAAAGCAGGGAATTGGATGCCAGAGCACAGGACCCTAAGAAGAGCTGCACTGTTCAGACAAAGGGTTCACTTAGCCTTCAGTCCTTTCTCTGCTCAGTCCAAAATCTGACCTCTAAGGCACAGTAGGCACATGGGCAGTCTCTCTTGTTACCTTTCAGCCTCAAGCTAATGTCAGCTCCTGGGACTTCCTGAGCTTGAAATGCTGTCTGTTTAGTAACTCCCCACAGAACTCTCTTCTAAGTATTTTGTTGCATCCACAGTGACTTCTAGCAAAGACTCCCAT
The DNA here is from genome assembly GCA_011801015.1 of Ardeotis arabs. Lineage (NCBI taxonomy): Eukaryota > Metazoa > Chordata > Aves > Otidiformes > Otididae > Ardeotis > Ardeotis arabs. The sequence goes on along the minus strand of JAAGAY010134226.1, from coordinate 14,625 downwards.
GCACCTATCACTGACTTCATGAAGAACCACATGCTTTTGTTTGCTTTGACCCTGGCTCTTAGTAGCTTCATTTGATGGCCACTAGTCCAGTACAGAAAGGGTCAGTGACCAGTTAGCCCCTGACCAGCTTTTCCAGCCTATTCAGCCTTTTCTACACCTCTCATATTCCTCAAATTGTCTCTTTTCCAGGCTGAAAAGCTCTAGCCTAACTGCACATTTCTTGTAAAAATATCCCTTAGTAATCTTGAATGATAATTTTATCTGATTGCTTTGAAACTTTTCCTAGGTCAGGCTGTGCAGAGGAAAACACCTAAACTTCAGAGTTGGATTCTGCCACTCTTATGTATGAAAACCAAAAGTGAAATCAGTGGAACAGCTTCTAAACTAACAGTGACTGAAACATCTGCTTACAAAGCAAAATATGTGTAACCACTGATTCGTTCTGGTCTGGTAATGTGGGAAGGATTACTTCTAAGGGGTATATGAATTATAATGTTTAAGACTCAGTATAAAATCTGTTCTTTCCCATAGGCATACTTCAGGTGGATAGCATCACAAATTTTGATCTGTTCTGTTTTGATAGTCAGCTCTACAAATACTGGTCATGTAAAATAAGATTCCAAGGGAAGTTTTCCAACATTGTTCTATCCTTTTTTAAATTTAATTTGGGTACCTTAATCTTCTGAAATTTGCCAATGTGTCTGAAATAAATTTGTCTGAAGCCTGAAGTGCCTTTTTTCCTCCATATTATCTCTAATACAGTGAAGCAGAGTACAATAGCATTTTAGGTAGAAATAATCTATGCTTGAAAGATTATTTGGCTTCTTTTAGTACAAATCTTGGTATTAAGTCTGAACTGAAGCACTGCATGACTCAGACAAACTTATTTTGCATACATATTAGTGCTATATAATAATAAAACATCAATAATCTATCTGCATCCTTTTTTGAATTACTCTTGTCTATAAGCTATTTCACCCTGCAAAGGGATCAATTTGCATGTGTATGGGATGGTTTGATATAGGAATCTTTTTTTCTTCCCTAATGTGTGTTTCATGTTTTGGAGAATAGAGCCCTCAGGAAGGGGGTGCAAACAAATATAATTTTCTCAGTCTGCCACCTGAAGACTTAATAAAGGGGAGGAGATTGTCTATTACTTAGTACCACGATGCAGAGAATAATGAAGATACGCACGTTGAAGGCTCTTCCATCGGCATGGGGAACACTGCTTTCTATTGTCAGTGAAAACAGGCCAGGACATCCCTTTGGTTGGGTTTGAAGTGGCTTTGATTTTTGACATGATGCACACAAATAGTGAACAGCACAGATAAGTTCATAGTAGGAAAGTGAAAAATCTGCCGTTCAGGGTACCGCTGCGCTTTATTGAAAAGGGAGTTGTCAGTGTGCCAATATTGGTGATTCAGAATTGCTTCTCTGTGTGCTTGAGTGTGTGAGAGGGAGGATTTTGCTCGGGTTGCTTTTCCCACATGGTAGATAGCCTTGTTCTGTAATCTGTTAGATTCAGTTTTCTGCAAGTGGATGCATTCTCAGGTCTGGTTTGTTATGCAAGTCATGCCCGAAGGCAACTCTCCCATTAGAGGAGAGCAGGCTCATGGACATGTTTCACGTATCTATCAATTGATGGGGTTGCTGGATCATTTAAAATGCTGATCTAATGAGAGGTGTGACGATACTCCTTAAAATACCTGACTTTCAGCCAACAAAATTAAAATTATGACCTTATCCTGGAAGGCTCTGTGATAAATATCAGATCAGGGAGAAGAAGCTACAGCGGGCTACACCTTTTTATTCCAGGCCTATCAATGGTTGTGCACACAATGCAGCAACCTTAAGTGAAATATTTGCCATTACACAGTCTCACCAATGGAGTAGAGCCTCACCCAAAGCAATTGGCTTATATTGATTTACACCCAGCTGGTCGCCTGGCCCACCACATTCCCCCTCTGTGAAATCTGTTCCACTGTCTTCTTTCAATTTATTTCTCCTCCATTACATCAGTGTTCTGCAACCATATGTAATCTTACCCTGAATATGATTATTAAACTTGAATCAGGGATCATGATGTGCAATTCAAGTACTTAAAACAAAACAATTGAGTCTTAAAAAGCTCATGATCAGCCAGAAGATGGAGAAAAATGAGAGAACAAGCAGGTGAATTGAGAGGTAAAATTGAATTGCAGAGCAGGGCTTTTCCCAGGACTTGGTGGCACTCCTGTCTCCTCACCTCACTTCACAGGACCCAGAGTTTTGGTACATGACCAGAGCTGCACAGTTTCTCAGCATTTTGCCACTGCTCTGTAAAGTCCTAACTCATAATTCAGAGGCAACTTGCATGGATAACCTGTTTTTAAAATAAGAACAATAAAAATAAAAATTGCCATTACAAAGACTGCTTTCTTTGGTTGGGTATGAACATTCGACATATTGGGGGGTATCATCACAACACTACCTTTCCCATTTCTGTCCAAACAATATGCTTTTCATCTGGAGCTTGAAAACAATGTAATTCCTTCACAGAACACAGGAAAAAAAAAAAAGTTAAGCAATGTAGATGGCAAGGGAAAATAGGATAGGGATTTCATTTAAAAGTAATACTTTTGATATAATGACAGGGAAAACAGTATAAATTCTATAGGGACACTCCTGATTTCTGGCCTAATTCACAAAGATTACTCACCATAAGGCACCACTTGAGTAATGTAAAAGCAAAGCACACAGATACGATGGGAAACGTAAGCAGCTGACTCCTTTATGTGGCAGTAAACTGGGGTAATCTATCCCTGTCCACTAATGTTTATAAACATATTGTAAACAAGCATAAATGAACAGCTCATCTCTCTGGGGGGACCAGATGCATCCTTAACACTGATTAAGTGTTTTGTTCTGCCTGAGTGTCTGGCAGAGGTTTATGCTCCGAAGCAGAGGGAGGGAGACAGAGTAATGACAGTTTCATATTCTCCTGGCTCTTTAACTGCTTTGGGGGACTCAGTAGACAATGTAGCATGTATAATTCTACTGATGATCATTTTCCACAGCACACCATGACACATTTTGTATGTCAGATTTTTAAACCCACTTCCCAAGTCTCCCTTCTTGCAGAAGAAACCAGAGAGATGTGCAGAAGGTCCCTTCGCCCCCTTCCATCCCCTCTTTGGTGCCACTGAAAAGGTCTGAATGCTGAGTCAGGGTCGTGATAATAATCACAAATATAGCACATTCTTCTGCGTTTTTTCTGTCTTAGTAAGCTGCCTCTCACTCTCCAGAAGCCTGGGCTCTAAAAATAGCAAAACTTTCATTTTTCCAGCTTCCCACAGAAGTTAGGGTCAGGAATGATTTGGTAAGTCACCTCATTTATATCCTGTGATCCTACAGTCAGCTCCTACTGTTTTGTGGGGTGTAATTTTAAGAGACTGATTTTATGGGCAGTTCTGCACTCCTTTTCTCCCTCCCCATTAATTACAGCTGCAAATGCAATTTGTACGAACTCAGATGAACTCTTTGGTGGGTAGTGGGATGAGGATTTGCTGCTGTCTATGTACTTAGCAGAACAGAGATCAAAAAATCCAAGCACAGCTATTTGTTGGTGTGAAATCCTCAAAGCCAGCTCCTGAAGCTTTATAACCAGAGTGCTTTCTTTCCTAAGAAGACTGGTCTGCTCTTTCTGAGAGCTCGGCTGGGGAACCCTCCTCTGCATCTCCGCCTAAATCCCCTCCAAGAATGGAAACTGGTAGGAAAGGGTGAAAGATGGACTTGTTTTTTTTCTAGAAACAAAGGGCTAGTGGGTATGTTTTATAATAGTGCAATGGGTATTGTTTTATTCCTTTACCTTTTAGCCAGATTTGATTTTTGACTACTTATGGTAAACTCTAAGCAATTTTGTTCTAGTAAATTAATGAAAACAATGCTTACCACTGACTTATTTACTCGTATCACTTGTATTACCTTTGGTAAAAACAGGCAGCTGCTACAGCTGAGAAAGTAACTTGAGCCTCTTTAATTTGCCCAGATACTCTGACACTTTTAACTAAATACTTTAATTTCACGGGCCATCAGAAGCTGTGCACAAATTGTCAGTGGCAGTGTGCTAATGCTGAATGTGTAAAAGTGTTTATATTTTCTATCATACCACCTACCTCTATTTGCTCTGCTACTCTGTACCTAATGTATCTTTATTTTGGGGTAAAGGTGTCATGACATGGTCTATCTATTATTGACTGTAAATAAGACATAACTTTGCAAAAAAAAAAACCAAACAAAAAAACAAGCTAAAAAAAAAGTCATTCCTGTAAAGTAGTAAAACCTGTATCTCCAAAAATTGCTCAAGCTATGTGAGCACTGATAGTCCTACATGGATGTGTGAGTGGTCCCTGCCGCTCACATGTCCTCCGCCCTTGTGCTTCTTTGCTGATAGCCTGCAAGGTGTTTGAACAAGACAGGAGGGGAGAAAACTGAGTGACCAGCTCTGGGTGGGTCCATCAGCCCACCCCCCCCTAGCCCCCTGCTTCTCTTTTAGAATGAATGAACAGTGAGGTTGAGCCCAGGACATTGCTTCAGGTCCAGTTTAGGTAGAGCCTTGGATTACTGCTCCATGGGCAAAATGGCAAATTCTGGGTTTTCCTATTGGCAGTGTAAAGATCCTTGTCTAGTCTGAGGCATTTGGAAGAAGAGATTTTTTAAAGCAAAGCATTTTTTTTTGTTTTGACTGAAGTATCAAGGGAAAAAATTTCAACAAGAAAATAATCTGTTTAAAGATGCAAATGATGCAAAAAGGTCAGGAAGATTGATAGGAAATTTAGGAAAGGTTTCTTTCCCCTCCATGTCATGGAAGATGGATTGCAGGACAAATAACATTAGCTGCTTATATTCTCCTTTTCCCTTTCAGGCTAACATGTCAATGCTAATGAACCTGGCTACTCCTTATTTATTTGCACAGAAGTTCTGCACATATTAAAGCAAAACATTTTTTCCATCACTGTTGATATTTTAGTATCTATTAGTGTTAATGATTTACCTCTTTACAGAAAGAAAAACTAAATGAAAAAACCCCAACCCTTGGCTCCATAACATAGAGAGCTAGATCCTCAGGGCAGCTAAGATGCCAGAAAAGCATTAGCATGCAGTCTGCTCCATTTGTGGTTTCATTGCCGTATCTTTTTCCCATCATCAGTCAAGCAAGTTTGGAAATAATACTCCTAGACACAGATTTGTGAAACATCTTTGCAGGTTATTGCTGGTAAAACTCTGACTGTGTGCTCTCTGGGGACATTGGCAGCTTATGTGCAAGCTGACCCACAGCATCTGGGCTCTGGAGGTGACATTGTATGGTCCCAGATCCCTCAGCATCTGTATATGGACCAAAACTCACTGCGCACTTTAGAATCTGTATTCAACAGCCTCAATATTTTCATAAAAAGGACTGTACTCCTTACCTAAAATAACAAAAAGTGGGTTTTAGAGTGAGGAACAGCATTTCACAACCTAATTGCACAGAAGGGAGCTGTGCAACTTCCCATGATTATTCAGAGTGCCTCTGTACACAGACAAAAGTGCCTCTGCAAATTAAAAGCTCTTGAGCAACTATTATTTTTGTTCTCAATTCAGATATAACCTCAAGGAAATTCAGATGCCTGTGCTAGTTAGGATCATTAATTACTTTTGTTACAGGCACAATGCAGATAAAAATTGCCTGAAAGCAAAATCTAGGTCTGTGCACATTTACAACAAGCAAGTTAGCATCTAAGCAGAGTCCAGCCTCTCCTGACAGGAGATCTTTCCAGAGGGTGGGAGAAGCAGCAAGCAGCAGAAGGGCACCCTATATTAGTCATTGGGAGTCAGTTCCCTGGATACCACATTCACTCTCTTGGCCACAACTAATTTTGATTTCCAGGCAGAGCCTCTGGTCTATACCTCATGTCTGGGCTGTAGTTGTCAAAGAGGGCATTTTCCTTCCTCTGGCACAGCCCAGAATGGACATGTAATTTCACGTGTCTCCTCAGCCTTGATGTGTAAGTGAGGTTGTCACTTGTAATCTAGGGAGGAGGCATTTCACAGCGAAAGCAGATTAAATGGAGCCTTAAATTTCTTCCAGACTTTAACGCATCAGAGCTGAGAACTGCTGTGAGGTGCTCGGTGAATTGCCCTGCTTTCATGGAGCGCGTTGCCTGTTGCATGATGCTGTAGGAATGTGGCACTTTATAGTGCTGGAAGGGTCATTTTTCCACTGTGCCTCTAATCAGCAGAGTGTAAGGAAGAGGAGGAGAGAGATAATCGGAAACTATATAAATAAGGCTCACATTTCTATGATATACACATCTGGAAGCAATTGCTACATTAATTACTGTATTTATTTTCTGCTCTTCCACCTATTCTCCCACTTCATGATTTGTTCAGCTTGATTTGTGTTATCTATTGCCACGGAGAGGTTTGCATTTAAAGCTACTTTTTGGTGGTTTAGAAAATGAGGAATAAATGGAAGGAGTTCCGCCATCCCTCATGAGTTATTAAATGCTGACAGTGAATGGTTGTCCCTAAAGAATGGACATGGCGCTCATTCCTATGCAAAAGAAAAATAATCTATGCATTTTATTGGCTGGGTTGACTCTTCACTTTGTCTGGAGAGGTGCTGTCCATGGGGCTGCAAGCAGCTTGAGGACAAAGCTCTGAAGTACATTGGTACACGCTATCCTGAATAGGTGAGTTTAAACTTTCAAACCACGCTTACAAATAACAGATGATGGTCTTATTACAATACGCAGATGATGCCACAAGTTACAGTTCTTGTGTGCTTCAGGCTGCTCTAACATTATAGATGCCATCTTGAATGCCCTGGGACAGAGCTGCTCAAGGCTCAGAATATTAGAAGTTGCAAGGTGTTCTCAACAACTCATCAACACAGGTGTCTCATACTGTTCAGGTAACAGTGCTACCTCCCAGCAAGATGACCAGATGGACTGGCTTGCTATGCACAGTGGCTGCGGACTTCCATGAAGCCACAGCTTTCACATCAGCTTTAGACCTGAGAAGCATCTGAGTCTGTCTTGCTTGGGAGTCTCTTTTGCTACCTCTTAATTTGATCCTTCCTGGAAAACGGTCCCAGTGACTTTAAACAATGAAGCCCATGTTTTTCTGCCTTGCTTCTCCTTCAAAATGTTGTTCAACACCCTCTGCCATTTCTTTTTGATCCATTCTTATTTAGTCCCTGCTGCGGTTTCTATGTGTAACAGACAATTACTATAAAAGATCTCACCATGCAACTTTCCATTCACTGTACGGTACTATGTGTGTGACAGGTTGTAGGGTATCTCACTCATGTTAAGCTGTGGATTACCCACTACTGTTACTTAATGCATATGTAATGAAGAAAAAATTGAGAATGAATAATGGTTATAGCTGATTTGACCTTACTTCATACAATGTGAGGCCATTTCTGGCAATCGTGATCTCATTGTAGCTTTAATGACCTCATCTAATTATTGCCTACTCAAAGACCTTTAGTACATTAATGTGAGTCAGAGAACGCACACCAGCAAACTAATGAACTCATCACATTCTGCTAGTCTTTAACCAGAAACAAGGATTCATTTGGAAAATTAGAAAAAAAAATACATTAGGGAAAGGAAGCCTGAGATTATTTCACATTTATTTCCCTGACTTGAAAGAGGAAATGATAATGACATTGCTGGAGAGAAAAAAAAAAAAAAAGTAGATGAAAGTAATATTATTGATTGCTGTAAACTGTTCAATTGAGTGAAAGGCATAGAGAAGCAATATCTGGCAATTCTAGAAAGAAGCATGGGTTTATTTCTTTTTGATAGGTACAGATCATCTAGATTAGCCTGTGAACACAGGAAAGTAAATAATAGGAGAATCATCCAGCTTAGGAACAGAAGAGCTACTGGAGCACCCACCCAAGTATTACTGCAAAGGAAAAAGACCATTAATTTCTGTTGTGGTTTTGTTTAGTGAGGGGGGGCCTAAGGTGGTAGCTTCTGTAGAAGTTGCTCCCCTTTGTTCAGTGGACTCGGACGGGCCTAGGGCGGACCTGCTGCTGGCCAAGGCCAAGCCAATTGGTAGCAGAATGTCCCGTGATAACGCCTCTGCGATAACGTATTTAAGAAGGGGAAAACAGAAAAAAAAAGAGAGAAGAGAAGAGAAAATGTGAAGAAGCTGAGCAGGGGCAGAGGCACAGAGTGGGAGGCGCAGGCCTCGTGGGCCTTGCAGGCCTCACCCTCTGGCCTCTCGCCAGGCGGCCTACTGGGCCCAACTCAGCCTGGCCTGGCTGCAAGAAGTGGAGAGGAGATGAGATGGATGATGTGAAGAGATTCTGAGAGGTGTCTGCCAGCCTGTTGTGAAGAACTTTTCTTGTGAAAGAAACAGCTGCAGACGCCAAGGTCAGTGAAGAAGGAGAGGGAGGAGTAATGCGGCTCCTGGCCAAGATTCCCCTGCAGCCTGTGGTGATGACCATGGTGGAGCAGGTTGTCCCCCTGCAGCCCATGGAGGTCCACGGAGGAGCAGAGATCCACTTGGAGCCCCTGAAGGACCCCACACCGGGGGAGGTGGATGCCTGAAGGCGGCTGTGGCCCATAGAGGGCCCGCTGGGGCAGCCGTTCTGGAGAGACTGCATTCTGTGGAAGAGATGACCTACGCCAGAGCAGTTTCACGAAGGACTGTGGCGTATGGGTGGGACCCCACACTGGAGCAGGGGAGGGATGTGAGGAGTTCTTCCCCCAACTATGAAGCAGCGGCGTAAAACATCGCGTGATGAACTGACCGCAACCCCCATTCCCTCTTCCCCTCCCCGTGCTGCTCGGGGTGGGGAAGGTAGTAGAGATAATGTTAAACTCGGGAAGAGGGAGGGGTGGGGAGGAGGTTTATCTTGTTCTTTGTCTCATTATCCTGCTAGTTTTAGTAATAAATGAATAGTTTTCCCCAAGTCGAGTCTGGGTTTGCCCGTGATGGTAACTTTAAGGATTTCTCCCTGTTCTTATCTCAAACCTCGAGCCGTTTTTCTTCTATTATCTCCCCCTATTCTCTCGGAGGGTGGGGGGAGTGAGAGAGAGACACTGCGTAGTCTGGTCCGGATCGGGGCTGAACTACGACATAATTTTACAGGTATAGAAAAGTTTGTTCAATTGAGTATCTAAAGTTTATTTTTAGATGAAATATTTATGCAATTTATTACATTATTATGATTTTATGATTATTATGATTTTAAATAATTTTTAATTTAAAATCATATTGAATAAAAACTTCAGTTAAGCACTTTGGTGCTTAACACATATCACAAAACAGATAAGAGGCTAGGGAAGACAGAAGGAGTAACACATATATGTACTTAGACAAAACTAAAACTTTTTTTTTTCCATAATGCTATCAAAGAGAGAAAGGTAAATAGGGACAAATGGGAGGCATGATTCTAGTGTAAAACCTTTAATTTAAACCCTCTTATAATATTTTCTCTGTAGTATTAGACAACCCTCAAGAGTAGCCTCAATTATTTGCCATCATATATCAGTTTTCTAGGAAAAAGTGTGAATATAATTTCTTTAGTCAGTCTGTGATTATAGTAGTGACATTGATAAACTATGTCCTTGGCAGACAATGGTGATGACAAAGGTGTGGGGTTTTTTTTCTTGACAATTTATCATATTACAACCCTCTCTAGAAATGACAAGTTATTGTTTTTTAGCTCCCTAAACCTAATACTGGTCAATGCAAAATTAGCTTTTTTTAATGAACAGTTGCTTTATAGCATTGATTGATACTTTTCAACCAACATTTTTTATAACTGTACCACTGCTTTTCCACTAAAGAGTTGTATGTTGCCAATTATTTTAACTTTAGTATACAGAAATAATATACAGTATATGTTACACAGAAATAACTCATACTCTGCACCCAAGAAAAATCCAAAGGAGCCCATTCTTTACACATCTTCTTTTTCCAAACAAATCAGACCAAAAACTGTCATATTAAATGTATAAAAATTACAGAATGCCTAAATTAATTATGAGGCAAAACATTTACCACAATCAAGACAGCCCTCATGTAGACAATTAGAGGAACTCTGCTTGCTCCTTCTATACCCTGAAGAGTTCAGTATACAATGTGATAAAACAAGCATTTAGGATGCAATATGAAGGGAGACAGAATAGCTATTAATAAATACACTGTGGACTTAGCATCTTTGACAGTAAGCACGATATTCAGGGGTTTTATGTAGAAGTTCATGTATGTCACTTGGCTAAAGCATAAGATTAACATTCATAAGTATAACTCAATATGTTCAATTTACTGAACTATTTTATTTTTTTATGCTTTTCAAGAGACAACTTTCAGTTAATTATTGTAGAAGATAATGTTACAAATTACATTAAAGTTTTAGAATGGCAACTAATGTTAATTCAAATAATGTACAGCACGATACTTCCTCTTTCAACTGAAGTGCATTCTTCTTAACGATGAAAAAGCCATGGCTATCCACTTTTTTTTTTTTTACCTTGACAGTTAGTTTTAACTGTTTTTCTACTCAGTCATCCATCATTCAAGTTAGACCTTTAACTTACTGTAGTATAAATAGTATTTGAGAACTGCTATATTTACATTTGTTGTCTCATGGTCATGAACGGTTCATAAATAACTTGTTCCAAATCTTAGGAGCTTTCTGAATAATTTATATTTCTTTTTCTCTGAAGAAATTACTATAACAAGGAACATACTGTCTCCTTAAGTGTTTTCAGAGTACCTCCATTTGCTGAGGGTTTTTATGGACAAGTGTTTTGTGTCAGGTCATAAGAGATGATTGCAAAAAACAAAATATTCTTTCTCTTATTACCCCTGCTTACAACCTCTCTCTCCAACCAAAACCAAAACAAAAAATTAAAGCATGGAAGCAAACAAACAAAGAAGCCCAAAATATATCTTATAATATTTTAGGGTGATTTGTAGCAATCTTCTACCTAAAGAGAATTATATCGCATGCTATGGTTTAGCTTAGTTTCTTGGGACCTCAGCGACTGTCTCTCTAGCTTACAAAAAAAATGTGAGGTACTTTTATGTTTCCACACTTCCAACACATTTTTTCATAGTAATAAGTAGAAGTTATATGAAACAGTAAACCACCGATGTCCAGGGCTAAAAACACTTGAAAAAAATCCGTAATCTCATGAATTTTCTCATTCAAATAAGTTTTCTCTATTTTGAGGTAAAAGTCTCCTCCAGTTAAGGTCCCTAAAAAGAAGCTTTTGTGCCATTAATTTCCTCCTTAAGATCTTTATGTAAATGCAATAGCATCAAATACAGATATAAGTACCTGAAGAGGGCTTAATTTCTCTCTACATGAGTAATGATTTCTTATTCATGGGAAAGTTTATAGGACTTAGCCCTTATTAAATAATACATTGTGCTGGAATACAAATTGTCATTAGGTTTAACTATTTAGTCTTAATACCTCTAATAATTCATCAATTTATTGCGTATTTCTGTGTGACCCATAACTTTCCTGAGTAATTATTATTCTAATTACTCTTATAGCCATTACTGCGTTTATCATACAGTCATTCAGAATGTTATTGAACTTCATTCAGAAACATCTATTTGCGTGATGGTAATTTGACGTGATGTATTTTAGGGTTGAGTTGAATCTGTTCTGGCTGAAAAATGCATTTGACTGAAAATATCACATCATAATACTTCTAAATTGATCTGCTTTTTCTTTGAGGAATGTTGAACATTATTTTCTCTGACAACAGATTCAATAACTAGTTGGTTAAGATAACATAATAATAATTACAGGTAAAATTATGCACTGGGTTACTTTTGAAGTAGCACAAAGTTAGGGAAAAAAAAAATAAAACTCAAAAGTCAACTCAATATCATGTTTGATTGTATGTAACATTCACAACAATTTAACTTTCTCCTAAATTTAGAGCTGTCTTTGCATGCCACAGTTTTTCAAACTTAGCATTCAAGTATATAAGCATGTAACTTTTTACATTTAGATGAACAGAAAGGATGAGACGGTGGTGAATTTAAGGCTGAGAAACAGCATCTTAGTGACATTATATTGTGCAGTGGCTCGTAAGACAATTGGGGTTTGACTTCAAAGGAAAAAGGCATGGCACGTCAGGAAAAATCTGAAGCCCATTAAAGAAAGAGTTATGATTTTATGGAATTATACAAATAGTTTTATTTCAGTATATTATATATATAGCACTTGTGAAAGTTCAGGGGATTTGAGAAGTCAAACTGGAACTCAAAGGCTGAATTACATCTATTTTTAAACAGCTTTTAAGAGACTTGAAGACTTTAAAGGCCTTACAGGGAGACTCCTCAACATGTGAGTGCAGAAAGCTGAGACATACACAACTGATAAGAAAAAGGGAAAAGTAAATCAGTGGGTAGTATGAACCCTATCTACCTTCAGGAAGCCATGTACTCTGAAAACTATCAGATTTTAAGTTGACTGGTCCTAGTTGTCGAAAAATTAAGTAAGGAAAGTGCAACTCTTTTAGAGAAGATACAGTGTTTCTGTTTATGTCAGTCTAGGCCGGAAGTTTAAATGTTGTGCAACTATCTTACCTTCCTGCATTTCAGAGACTCTATAGCAATAATCAAATAAAAATAATTATATAGTAGAGAGTTTTGAAAAAAAACCCAAAAAACAAAAAACCACAGTCAAACCCATAGTGTGGGGTTTTTTTAAAATTTTTTCTCGATATCCAACATGAATTTTCTCTGTTGCAGCTTGTTACCTTGCCTCTTGTCCTTCCACTACACAATCTGAACGAGTCTGCCTCTCTCTCTAATAATTCTGTTAGGTAGTGGAAGACTGAAACCAGATTTTTTTTTCTGAGCTTTTCTGTCTCAGAGTTAAACAAATTCAGTTTCCAGTTTTGAAAAAAAAAATATATAAAAACAAACCACCAAACCCATGTTTTTTACATTCTGGCATAAATTGCATGTATTGCAGCCTGGTTTTGCATTTTGCATGTCATTCTTACAATGCAATTCTGTGGTGCTGGAATGAGAGAATTATAGAAAAAAAAAAATGCAGATAAGAAGGCAGGAGTTGATTTAGTTCAACCTCTTTTTCAAAGCACCAGTAGATTCCAAGCTAAATCAAGGTACTTGCGGCCTTGTCCAAATGAGCTTTCGAAATCTCCAAGCATGATAATCTTATCTGGATACTATGTTATTGTTCTTCTCACTGGATTTTTTCTCAATGTCCAACATGAGTTTTCTTTGTTGCAGCTCATTACTCTTGCCTCTTGTCCTTCCACTATGCAACCCTGAACTGCCTGAAGTCTGCCTCTACCCTCTCACTAATCATTCTGTTAGACAGTGGAAGACTGAAACTAGACTTTTTCTGAGCTTTCTCTTCTTGGAGTTAAACAAAGACAATTTCTTCAGCCTTTGCTTGTATACCATTTGCTCTAGAGCCCTAACTTCTTTAATGGTTTTCTTCTGGACTTTCTCAGGTCTGTCAGTCTCCTCATTGCATTGGGAAGCCAAAATTTGGAGGCAGCATTACAGATGCAGCTTCACCAGTGCTGAGTAAAGGTGACTTATCAGTTCTGTAAATTTGTTTGCACGTTCTTGCTAGTTCAGCCCAGCATGCAGTTAGCCTTTATTGCGGCAAGGCCACTGATTAAACTCTAAATTGTCATTTACCAGCACCCTCAGTACCTTTTCTGCAAAGCTGTGACTAGCCGGTCTGTTACCAACTTGTACTGATACCAGGGGATACTCTGTCCGAGGAGCAAGATTTGATATTTGTTTTTGCTGAACTTCACAAAGTTTCTGTTGAGCCATTCCTCAAGCTTTTTGACATACCTCTGAATGTAAGCCCTGCTCTCTAGCACACCAGTCATTCCTTCCAGTTCAGCATTGTTCACAGATGTAACCATGATGCATTTTGTCCCATATTCCAGACTGTGGATGAAAACATAAATGTCAGTTCCAGTACTGACCCAAGCATGACAATCATAGCTTACTACCAGATAGACTTCAAAGCCTTGGCTTCTGCCCTCTAAATTCAGTGGTCAAAGAGCAGTTCTGTGAGATTTTAATTTACCTTGTAGTCCATCAATGTAATTCATATTTCTTCAGTTTTGCTACCAGGTTACTGTGTCAAAAGCCTTACTAAAGCTAAGGTAAATGATTGTACTGTGTGTGTATAGCTGGGACAGTGGCTTCTGTGAGAAGCTGTTAGAAGTTTCCCCTTTGTCCAGTGGACTCAGCCAGCTCCTGAGTGGACTCACCACTGGCTGGGACCGAGACAATTGGCAATAGTTACAATGCTTCTGTGATAACATATTTAAGAAGGGGAAAATAAAACAGAAGTGTGGGCAGAGAGAAGGAGGTGTAGGCCTTGCAGGTGTCACCCTCTGGTCTCCTGCCAGGTGGCTGTCTGGGGCTAGCCTTGCTCAGAACGGAACAGCGAAGGGAAGGTGCAGGAAGGTGCAGGAAGGGAAGGTGCGGGAAGGGAAGGTGTGGGAAGGTGTGGGAAGGTGTGGGAAGGTGTGGGAAGGTGTGGGAAGGTGTGGGAAGGTGTGGGAAGGTGTGGGAAGGGGAGGTGTGGGGAGGGAAGGTGTGGGAAGGTGT
>JAAGAY010134225.1:0-41290 GCA_011801015.1 Ardeotis arabs | reverse complement strand
CCTCCAAAAGCCCATATCCCTTCTTCTCACCTGTGTCACAACATGGACACAGTTTCTATTGGACTGGATGTGAAAGAGATGTATTTCTGGAGGAAGGCATATCAGCAAGGTAGGCTCCCATTGCCTAGGCTTAGGGTGAAAATGGACTCCTCTCTTTGTAGGTACAGTAGAGGTGTGAAGATACTGATATCTCTAGAGAGTCAATCCTTTTACTAGATTTTTTTTTTTCAACTTTACAACTCTGCAACTTTAAAAGTGTTTCTTTTTCCTAATCTGAGGAAGTTGACCTCACTTTTGAGAAGTAACATAGTATTTTGACAGGTAAAGAATAGGCCATTAGTAACTTCAAAATTCAGATATTAATTGCAGCTAAAAGAGGCACTTTATCTAAAGTGCCTCTGTGTTAATCTTTTGGAGGTGCTTTGAATGTAGAAGGAATTGTAGATCTGCTGGGTGAGTTGTACCTGGGTACAACTGTGTGTTGGGATGGACAGTCACAGATGCTATTTCTGAGACTTCAGGAGCCCCCAGATGCTTTTATTTAGCCTTCCTCATATATATGCTGTACCCATTTTAGCACATGTCCTGATGGTCTTTCCGTGTCCCTTTGACCACTGAGCCAGGCTGCATGATGTGATGATGTTGCCTTATGCACCAGGAGCAGTTGAAGCACAACCTTTCTGTATTGTCTGTACAGTTGTGAATGGTGAAATGGCTGCAGATGGAGTTGGGTGAGCTCTAGCATGCTTTGTGGGAGTTTCTGCTCTGCTCTGTGCCAAGCAAGCTTAGCTTAGTTCTCCTCCATGCAGCCAGGCATTCAAGGCACCAAGGAGGGGCACAGCCTTGAGGAGCAAAGTGGCTGGGGCTGTGAGCCTCCCGTTTCCTCTACTCAAGCAGATACCAACCCCAGCTCTTCATGCCAAGACTCTTCTCCACCCCGTGGGGCTGCACGGTGAAAGGTGGCAGCTGCTCGCTCATCAGCACCCCGAAACCACTCTTCCCCGAGGTTTCACAGATGAGAAGGGCCCGTTGAGTGAGGACGCTGGGGCTGCCCTGCAAGGTGACAAAAGCCAGCTCTTGGACAACCTCATGGTGGGAGGTGGACTTGTTTATCAGCACAGCTTGCCTATTGCCATCCCTTTTCATTTTAGACTGAGCCAACCCTCCAGACATCCGTGAATGTGCTCTTGTAAACAAACACCATGGGTTGTTCTTTTTTTGTTGCTGTTGCTGCTGCTGTTGCGTGTTTTTCTTTCTTTTCCAGCTAAAACTGCTTTGCTTTCAGAGAGCAAGGCAATGTAACCTTTGCAGGCTCTTGAGAAACTTTTAAATGTCCCTGTTGGGATGGGAGCCTTTGCTTTCCTGGTGAAAGAGGCATGACCATGGGCAGTAAACAGCTCAGGGACAGTGGAGAGGGCACAGTGCAGGCAGAAGGGCTAACCAGGGCTGCACTCCTGTCCTGATCTCCCAGACCATGGCATCACTGAGCCCGGTTCAGGGACCCATTCAATGAGGATGTTTACTGCAGCATCAGGTGGTGTGTTGGCATTGATGGCACTCAGAGGAAGGCAAAAGTTTCACCAAGGGCAGGAGAGTACTAGGTGCATTAAAAATACAAAGAGAGGCTCAAAACTCTTCCTTGACCTCATCATCCTTGGTGGCATTGGGAAGAGAAGCGGCAGGGATGGCTGGCAGGAGCTTCTCTGTCTCTTTAGGGTTTCTCTTCTGTTTTCCTCTTTTTTAAGTATTTTTTTCTTATTCTGCTCTTTTCATGTTAGTGTAGCCCTGGTCACACTGACGGCTTTCCCTTGCCCTGGTTGAGCCCTATTGGTTGGCAGCACTCCCGGTAGCTGGCATCTCGTTAGCCCTGGAACCTACTGATGGCTGTTGAGGAATGCAGTGTTCACTTCCCTGCCACCAGAAGGGATAGGATGCTTCTGTCAGCAATGTTGATGTAAATATTCAGTTGTCCCATTTTCTCCTTTCCTGCCCCCTCTATCAGGTCTGGTGGTCCAGGAAAAGCTGTTAGCTGCTGGCTTGTCCCCACATGTTGCTCGGGTGCCAAATGCTGCTCTGCTTTGAGTGGGGAGGAACTTGGCTCTCTTTCCCAAAAATGCCTACTAACATCCTTTGTTTGTCTGGCCACAGCAGCAAATTGGAAGTGGTGGGATCGTCTTAAAAATCAGAGGGGATTCTGCTTCTGGACATCACAGTTTGGAGGTTGAGTATTATGAAACTGAAGATGACTTAACAGATCTCACCGGGATATTTCCTAAGGATGCTGCCTTCCCTTGGGTGAACACACTCCCAAGGGTTTGTTTCATTCATGTATTAAGCTGAGTGACTTCAGCGTTGTTAACCATAAAAACCAGCTTTTCTGTGCTTACTACAATAGCCTTGCCACAAACTGGGAGTTTTTGTAAAGAAGAAATTACACTTCGCTTTAGGGTCAGCCAGCAAAGTTTCTTTGCCACCAGCTTTTCTCTCCTTTTTTAGTTTTTCCCCTTGAAGCCATTGGAGACCAGTAACCCCAGTTCACGCAGTGCTTATGGCATCCGTGGATGACTCCTTCCCATGCATTGAGCAAGCTTGCAGCAGCACAGCAGCTCTGCATCCCAACACAGCTACATGTGAAGGCATAGGGACACCAAGGAAAGCAAGCTGCATGTTCCTCCCCCTTGCCTCACCTCTCCTACCACTGCAAGATGCAGAAGTTGCAAGTTAAGCTTTTGAGTTACCAGCAATTTCCACTTTAGTGCATTATTGGCTTTCTGCAGCGCTTTTATAAGCCTTTTTATAAGACAATAGACAATGGGAGAAGTTGCTGAGGCTCCCAGTGGACCCATGTTGGCAATAAACCCCTGTGACAGAGGTCAAATGTGTGTTCCCAGAATAGCAGAGGGTAACTTGATGCCTGAGGAGCGTAACACTACAAATGAACTGATACAGAAGAGATCTCTTATTGTCCAAGCCATTGACTTGGCTTGGCCCAAGAAGACTAATTTTCCAGAAGATCTGATTGCTCTACTTACTGCAAGGATGTGACAACATGTCTCTTCCATTGGTAATGCTTATGTCTATGCAAAGGTTCCTGTAGTCATAGATATAAAGCTATTTTAAATGATTCAAAGTGTAAAGAGGCAACACCACCCTGAATGTCATGTTCTTGACCAGGTGCCCCCGTTGGTGGAAAGCCTTTCTCTCCAAGCGAGACACACGAGTGAGTCAGACAGCAGTTTCATGTGGGTGGGGTGGCTCTGCACAGTAATGAGGGGACGGAAGGAATTATAAAATGCTATGTCCTATTTTTAAGAAGTTGTAACTTAGCTTTACTTTTCCCTCAAATGAAGTCTCTTTGGGCAGGAAAGCATTTTTAACACATGGTGTGCAAAAAGAAAAAAAAAACTTACCAAGTGGAGTTTTCCTCTTTCGCTGGTCATTTTTTAAGATATATTGATGTGCTCTTATAGCCAGAGGATGACAGGATGACTGACTGAATAGGACAACCTGTGGTTCTTTGTGTCAAAGAAGAATTGCTGGCAGATAGACTGCTCATGATGGGTTTCATATTTGAAAGCTTGGCACACCAAGCTCTCCTTGGTGCTACAGGAGCCGTGTTGCCTGCAAAGTGGTATGAATAGTAGTGTGAGCATGTATGTGAGCACTTGGGTTGACAAGAAGGTTTGCACAGGCTCCAGAAGCATTCTGGCAAACAAAAACTCTCTCCTTGAAAAAGCATGTGTATCAATCCGTAGAAAATACATCCACCTACAAAGTGATCCAAGAAAGACTGTGAGACAGCCCAAGTCTCCTCCATACGCCATCTCCACAGCAGCAGGGAGGCGAGGTTGCTATCACGCAATAGCAACAATTGTCCTATGTTTAATGCCTATTTTTGCTCTTCTTGCCTTCATTTTTCCTGGCACACGAAGGGCTGGAAGCAAAGGCACTGCACCCTGGAGTAGTGGGGAATATTATGGTGGGAGAGTGGTGCCAAGGTTATGGTTAGATCCTAGGCTTCCTTTGATTGGCATCGCAACAGTTTTATGACCAACTTTGTCTTACGAATACCCAAAGCTCTGGGCCAAGAGACAGGTTTGGATTTTTTTTTCATTTCAGAGCACATTAGTGAGCAGCCAGCAGTGGAGACAGGAAGCAGCCACTCTGTAAGGTCAGGTTGGTCAGCTAAATACATTTTCTTTAGCAGAATACCATGCCACCAAAGCCTGTGGAGTCACTTAAAGACTCCAGGACACCCAAGCGGTGATCACATGGCCAGGTTAGCAGGGGAGTCTCCACTCTGGCCACTCCACCATGCTGGGACACTACTGTGCCCCATCCAACTTGCAGACTGGGCCTTCAGTTCAAATGGGTGTAGACTGGGGTGTGGAGGGTGAGAGGGTTAATGGCACCTAGCAGAAAAACTGAATGTCTAGTGTTTCCAACCAAACCAGTGACTTGAATATTTCCCAACCAAAATATTGATTCTTCTTGGTTACTGAACTTCTGCAGCCAAATTCACAGCTCACCCATCCAGTTCAGTGCACTGACGTCTTTGCAGTGGCTGGATCATTTTGAGCAAAGTTCCTTGAGGGTTTGCTTTTTATTATTTTCAACTGTCTGGCCTAGAATATATGGGAGGTAAGTTAATTAGTGTGTATCCCTGGAAAGATAATGTGCTCCTGGAAATCCTCTTCTACCTTCATGAATTCCATTGCTAGCTGTAAGTTTTGCCAGAAGAAAGAAGCTAGCAGTGACAATCATGACCCAAACACCTCTTTGCTAGTATAGTAACAGCCTTGAAGGTCTTGCTCTAGGAACTATTTATTTTGCTCTTTTAGATACTATGCATGTTGGTTTGATGGGGGCATTCACTTTCTTGAAGTCCTCACTGTCCGTCCACATAAGGCCATTTTCCTGTGCAAACCACAGGAGAGGTCTTGCAGTCTAGTACTAGCAGGTTGCTGATAAGTCTTCACATCCTTTGTAGTTTCTGTGTCAAAACCTTCAGGTAAATGGCAAAATTCTAGGAAGAATTGGAAAAATACTTGTTAGAAGCTCAAACAAAGCAAACAAATAAGAGTAGAAGGTAAATACCATCCAAAGACCCAACTAAAACACTGTCCTCCATAGGAAATACTTCAACAACTTCATGTTGTCCAAGTTGGAAATAATCTTGAAATATTTCTTCTCCATTCCCTAGTAAACAAGTAGCAACAAAAGTGTTTGGCAGATATTTAGAAATTAAGCTAAGGAGTTTGGAATTTCTTTGCAACCATCTTGGAGAAGAGAGGGGAGTGAAGAAAAAACGATCAGTAAAGTCAGCATTGTATTATCATGTTCAGCCACAAGAATTACAGTGCACTCACATCTCTCTTTCTCTCTTCCAAAATGGACTCCAGAGATATTTTTATTTCTGGGACACCGCTATGGGCAGCATGTGTCCCACCGAAGCCACTCATTCAGTTGCCTCATTGACTAAACTGTTCTGTAAATAAGAAAAGCAGAATCTTCCTTTACTCCACCAATACTTTACAAAGTTGCTCAGGAAAATTTGTAATGCATGAGGTAGCAGCAGCCCCATATTAACTCACAGACTCCAGACATTATGCAGCCTGAAGCTTTCCTAATTATGCTGTCCTCAACAATTCCTTCCTACACTCACATATCCGCACTCTTAAAAGTGTGTGCAAAGTCCAAGGCATTTTAACCTTTACGTTATGAAAATGGAACATCTGATTTGCAACCGACTAGGAAAAATAATAGTTCCTGACCCTAGCAAGGCGATTCCTTCAAACCCAGATCATGAAACTTTGACATACAGCCTCCTGGAGAAGAAACGCAGGGACCTGGTGCTGGTGGACACCTTGCTGAAGGCCACTTTTGTCCAACACTGGTCAAGAGTCAAGATAATAGTGCCACCAAGCAGTGACCAGCAACCACACCTTCAGCTATCTGTTTGAATTTTGCTCAAGAAAACAAAATCCTTGGCTTGCTCAGCTTGGATGCTCCAAGTGCTGGAACTGTGTGAATTGAAATGGCTGACATCTGATTCAGTCTGCTGAAAATTACTTTCTTTTTAATGTAGCTTATCTGATTTGCACCCATCTATGGCATATTATTGTCCCAAAGCCTCTGTAGCTGGCCATGATAAGGCAATCCCCCAACTGATCAGACTATGCTGTTCCTGTTTTCTTCTCCTCCATTAGTTGTAGAGGAAGTGAGGAAGAGAATAGGTAAAGCTTTCTTGCACTGATCAAGTGAACATAAAGTGTTATTTCTTGAGAAGTTTTACAGTTGCTTTGAGCCTCCTAAGTTCTGACCTAAGCTAGTTCTGCATTGCCTGTCATGGAAGTAGCTAAACCATTGTTTACGCAGATTCTCCTTCCAGGAAACTAAGCTGGCATCCAGGTTTCCACAGATGGAAACTAGAATGCTTCATGGATCGTGAGCCATGAGATATTTGGCTGAACTGGTTCCTACTGGTTCTTCTGCTGCTGCCTCAAAATCATCTTGTTGCCTGATGTGTTACTTGCCTTTTGGCTGAAGGCATCAACCCTTCTATTCTGTCCATACCTGCACCTCACCATCATCCATTGGAAGTTATTATTTTTTTATATGCTGTCTGAACGGCCTGGGTGGTTGCTTTCTAAGCTACTTTCAGTTCATTGCCAACCAATCTGGAGGGGCAGCATCCTGCAGCAGAAGAATGGTTAAAGATAGTAAGCTGTCCAGCTGGCTCAGTTGCTTTTGGAAGATGTGTGATCATGCTGTAAATAGAACCATTTCCCGCACTTTTCTTCCCAGGCTTTATCTTGTTTATTCATGCAAACAGTACCTGGGGAATAGCTGTGTCTGGCCTTGATTTTAATTTGTCTGTATTTTAGCAGCATCATGTCATTATATTGGTGCAATACTAGATTTGGAGGAAATTCATATGAATGATCTAGTCTTGATAGCCCTTTAACTATGGCCAGATGGAGCGTGAGCCGCTTGCGGCCACACAGTGCACGGTGAGGAGCACATGTTAATGTGCATGGCCGCGAAGACGTCAGAGCTCTCATCACAGTTTGCTTGATAGATGGTTTTACTCTGCAAAGCATAAGCCAGAGCAACCAACTTAAAAGCTGTAGGGTGTTTCTTGGAGGTCTCCAGTGCCCTGGACAGGTGAGGAGTTGCTCTCTTCCTCTTTCCTTCCAGAGACAATTAGGGACAGTGGGGTGGCGTGAGTGGTTAAGCAGATGAGGTGCAAGCACAACCCTGTATAGCAGTGGGTGCAGAGTGTCTGCATGTTCACGGGATTTCTGCTCTACTCTATTGTCCCCACTCTTTGTGGCTTTGGAAAACTGCGTTTCACTGTGCCAGTTCCCCACATGTCACCCAAAACACTTGTAGCATGCAGTAACACACAATGCTAAGCCATCCGCTTTGTTAGCATCTTTCCTGCAAGGATCTCAAAACATTTAATACAGGGAAATGTTTCTCTCAGTTTTTACCAAAGGGCTACCTAGAGCCAAAGGATAAAGTGATCTTCGCAGGAATGCTTTCAAACCAAGCTTCCTGACTGCTTTTCCAGGAGCTGTTAAACAACAGTGCTTTCATCCATCAGCCCAGTCCAGTTATGATTCTTGTGGCCACTAAAATTTTTTTCAGCTTCCCTCTCAGTGCGTCACCAAGGGCCCTCCACTTTAGGACTCTGGAGGACACTTAATTCACAACTTCTTCCATGGTTTAGCCCCTTTATATCATCACCAGCGTCAGGCTGAACGACTCTGGGAGAAAGCGGTCTGACCCACTCAAAGGTGAGGGTGAAGCCTCACTGAACATCTAGCTGGGGCAATCCAAAGCACCAAAGGACAACCGCCACCTACTTTGGAGGCAGCAGTGGGGTGGTGAGGTGCTCGAGGCTGCTGAAGGGTGCACCAGTGTTGGGACACACAGGTATGCCCTGTCCTCTACTCAAAGTCAGAGACCCAAGGTTGGAAGCAGTCTGCTTGGTGTCCGTGTGAGCATGAAGTAGCCTCTGGGCATCTTGTTTCCCATTTCATTACCTCATATGACATAAAATGTTTTTAAAGAAAAATTTTGCTTTTCCACCCCCATTCAATGAAGCTGTAGAAAGGAAAAGCAAGTCCTGCAGCATGTTGGGGAGATGGGGTTAGCTGATACTCAGCCACTCCAGCACTGCACTTGGCTCAACACCCCTCGCAGCTTTACGTGGGCTCCAGGGACTGAAGGTCTCCTGCAGCTGGGCCAATCCCAGCGGTATATCCCAGGTGATTGTAGCGTAACAAAACTTCACTTTCTAGGATTAAACTCCAGGATTTCTCCACTCTTAAGCAAGTTTCAGCTCTCTGGAGTCAACAGCAGCTTGGCCAGATCCTGCTTTCAATTACATACAGATGTAAAACGCAGGGTAACACGGTGCTCTGCTATCCCCTTTTGGGCTGAGCTGCTCTGGCAAATGCTGTACCTTCCCCCACCCCTTGGGAGGCCAGAAGGATCCCCCCAAAACAGTGTGGTGACCCACTCCCCAGTGTTGTGCTGGGACATCGCGCGCCTCCATGCTGTCTGGCTCTTCTGCAGCTGGGAAAGGGTTTGGATGCGATTCATTCATTGCAATCAAAACCCAACTAGTACTGGAAGAAAGTTCAAATGTATGTGAAATAACTTGTCCAAAAAGCTGGCAAACACAGCTTATTTTTCCTGTCTTACAAGAAGTTATGCAATCAAGTGATTAATTACCCATGGCACGGTCTGAGGGGTGAAAGATTAATATTCCTGGAGACTGCTGCTGTTGACCTTGTGATATACCCAGGATGGGAATAGCCTGAGCTTCCCAGCAGAATAAACCTTGCCCAGTGGCGAGACTGTCTTCTCCATAGTTGAGTGAAGAGGTTAAAGTTTTATTTTTCTTATTAATTCTGTCCCTCCAGCAGGAAATAGTACCATGAAAAGACTCCCACCCATCTCCTGGACAAAAAGGAAGTTCCAGTCTTTTATAATTCAAGGGCTCTGCCTCACCCAGCCGCAGCGGTGGAGTGGGAGCCCAGTCTTCGACGCGGGTGCTGTTGGGAAATGGCTTAGCAGCATTGCATGTGTTAACCGGCGGGGTGCGAGCCGTGACCCAGCACTCGCTGCAGACAACGCTGGAAACCATGTCAGCTGGTTGCAGTTAGCCCCAGGGGGGCAAACCTCAAATTCAATCACAATTTTAAATGACGGTTCTTGCCTGCACTGAATGCTCATTAATGCACATTGTAATATTATTTCTTTCCTAGGGAAAGAACCATTTCCTGGGATGTGACAGAAATTAATTCTGTGTGTGGTTGCAGTACTCATCCATTCATTCTGCTCATCGTGTGCTGCTGAAGGGTGCCACGTTTCTGTGGCGTAGGAGGACATGCCTTCTCAAGCACATTGCTCACCCTACCTTTCTTTCACTACACAAGCCCATGTGCAGTCACCACTTTGTGCTGAAAATCCTGCACCAGCTTGCCGTCAGCCATGTGAGCTTAGACCAAAAGTTATCTTGATACTTTTGTTAAAAGGCTGCTTTCAAGTAGTTTTTAACTTCACCAAACGAAGTGTTCACTTCAAGATGAAGTTATTTTCCAAGGGAAGGGTGCAGCAAACCTTCAGTTATTTTAGTCATTGGATGCACAAGGAATAATGTGGAGTTTTTCCTGTACTTAAAACCTTACCCACTTTCCTATTAAGCCTTTACAATCCCATTCTTTGGAGTGTATCTTACCATATCCTACCTCTCATGGTTGAATTTGCAGCACTAAATAGTCTTCTAAGGAAACAAATACTTTATCCAATTTTAAGCTATACTCAGTATAGGAAAAGGGAGTAGAAGAAACAGCTCACACGATTTTTCCTTCTCAAGTAGTGGTTTCCATCAAAACAACTTGGCACGTGAAAGCTCCTAGTGAAGGAGAGAACCAAACATAAGAAAGGAAACCAGGAAAGCAGGGCGAGGGGCGAGGGGTTACTTCATGTGCAATAAATAAAACTTCCCATAATCTTTCATCTCGTGAAAAGGTCAATAGCCTTCAGTGGTGCCAAATAACTCCTCGCAGCAGGAAGACTGGACAGCAGTGAGGTTGCTGGGGCCGGTGGGTGCCTCTCAGTCGAAATGAAAGGAAAGGAAGAGGCTGCCAAAACAGTGAGAAGTTGAATGGGGGATGAGTGGAGGGCTTGGAAATGGACGGTGTTAATAGCTTTCAAAAATGTTGTAACAGACCTGACTACATGCGAAGTGCTTGCAGCTTCTCACATAGTCAATGATGGAACTGGTGGTATGACTCATGTCTCACCACTGGTCTGGAAGAGCTCTGGCACCCCATTTACTCCTAGTCCTCTTGTCAGAGTTTTGGGTTCACAAGACCACAGAGTAGCTGAGGTTGGAAAGCACTTATGGTATCGTATACTCTAACTCTTTGGCTCAAGTAGAATCAGCTAGAGTGTGTCCAAAACCCTGACCAGCTGGGGTTTGAGAATCTCCAAGAATGGAGACTCCACAACCTCTTTGGGCAACCTATGCCAGTGTACAACCACCCTCACAGCTGAAAAAAAAAAAAAAATTAAAATGTTTAAATGGAATTTCCTTTTTTTCAGCTCATGCCTGTGCCATCTCATCCTGCCACTGGGCACCACTGGGAAGAGTCTGACTCCAGCTTTCCTCCCCCTATCAGATATTTATACATACTGTTGTGATAAGATCCCCCCGGAGCCTTCTCTTCTGCAGAGCAGTCCCAGCTCTCTCAGCTCCTCCTCCTGCTGCAATCCCTTAATCGTCTCTGGGCCTCTTTTCTGGACTCATTCCAGCACACCCATGTTTTGTACTGGGGCACCCAGAACTGGACCCAGCTCTCCAGTGTTGGATCACCTCCCTCAATCTGCTGGCAATGCTCTTCCTAACACAGTCCAGGATACTCTTGGCATCTTTGCCATTAGGTCACATTGCTGGTTCATCATCACCTTGCTGTGCACCAGAACCTTAAGGTCCTTTTCCGCAGAGCTGCTTTCCAGCTAGCTGGTCAGTCCTCGGTTCATACTGGTGTCTGAAGTTCCCCACGTGCAGGACACCACATTTCCCTTTAAACTTTGTCAGATTCCCATTGATCGATACCTCCAGCCTCCTGAAGTCCCTCTGAATGGCACCACAGTCATCTGCTCTATCAACCATTCCTCCCATTTTCATATCACCTGCAACTTGTCAAGGATGTTCACAGTCCCATCATCCAGGTCATTAATGAAGATGTTAAACAGTGCTGGCCCCAGTATCACCCCCTGGGGTGCAACACTAGTGACTGGCCTCCAGATGGGCTTCATGCCACTGATCACAACCCTGTCGTCCCAACAGTGCAGCCAGCTTTCAAACCACCTCGCTGTCCATCTATGAAATCCGTATTTCATCAGTTTGTCTATAAGGACGTTACAGGAGACAGTGCTGAAAGCCTTGTGAAAATTGGCATAAACAACATGCACTGCGCATCCACCGAGCCACTCATCTCATTGTAGAAGGCTATCACAATGGCCAGGCATGATTTCAGCATATCAAATTCAGCAGAGTGTGAGGTTTTGAGAAACTGGAGAAAAGGAACCGCACCTTGTCTCCCTCCGGCCTTGGTTTTCATAATAGTTGGATGGAAATTGGTGTTTTAGCTTTTGTTATAGCTAAGAATGTCTGTCTCCCTTCTGGGGATTTATGTAGGAAAGGCAGAATTTACTGTAAAAGCTTAGTTACTTGTGCTAGAATTTTAGTCTCTGCTTTGGCATAGACTTAGAAAAATAATAATCATTTAAAAATAAACCTAGCTATTGTATTTAACCTTGGCCCATGTAGCCAGTGATATTTTGCAAGACGTTCCAGCTATCCACAGATTCTTTTCACCGAAGCTTCCCTTCAGGAAACAAAATAAATTAATGATACAAACAGGAAGCAGCTGTCTTTTCCTAAATAATAATTAAAATGGGGTCCCCTTAGTGGAGGGGGTAATAAAGGGGAGGGAAAAGACCTGAAATGTTGTCGGTTTAACTTTGACCAGCCTTCAGAGGACATGCTTAGAATAGCGACACAAGCTGTGAGGCTGGGAGGACTTATTTTCTTATGAGCCATTTTTGGATTTAAAAAACAGGGAAAGGTCTGCACGAGAGGCAGATGAGCAAGACAAAGGAATGCTGTGCTCTCGAGCACACAAGCTCTCCTCCTTCAGTAGTATTCACATGGAAAGAAACATTAATCATCATAATCATTGATGCTGTTCTTCAGTGGCTTTCATCTGCTATCAGCAATCACTAGGAAATTCCAGGGTGTTCCTGACGGGATTTTTTTTTTTTGTCTTTGTCCCAGACTGTTGATTTGACACAGTTCCTTGAAATTCCACTTTAAAAAGGAAGAAGGACAAGAGAGCTGGAAACTCTCGGCTCCCTCCAGCTGGCTGGGCAGAGGAGGAGGTGGCTGCAATGAGTGTGGTACCACACAGGGGCTCCTGCTGTGGCCCCAGGGCTTGGTCTACTCAGGGCTTCCAGAGGTGGAGGGACCTTGCCCCTGTGGGCTTAGCAGCTGAGCCTGTGGGAGACCACAAAAACATATTGGTCAGAGGCGAGGAAACCAGGGGAGATAATGATGGCCAGCAAAAGCCACAAGTAGCACAAAAGCTAGGATTTTTTCTCTTTTATTGTGATTGAGTGAAGCAGTAAGTTGATACAGCACGACAGCACATTGGGGAAGGTGCATTTCTTAACAGCATGGAATAACACTTCATTAAAAATTAAATTTGAGTTTGCTTCATCCCAGGAGAAAATGTTAACACGTAAGCATATGACATGGCCCTGAGAGAAGACTCAGGATGCACCCTCAGTTGGTGCTTTACCATTTGCTTGAGTAGGTGGTACTGGGTGACTGGTGGAGCTGATTGTAACAGGAGTGGCTTAGTAGAAGCTTTTATGACTGCAACCAGAGAACCAATGCAGAATAACCTGTGCCATAAACCCAGTGGGTTAGCCAGTGTCGCTTCCCAAATTATAGAGCAAGCGGGATAAACAAGGTTTATGTTTTATTTGTAAGATTTCAAGACTCTACTTGGCAGGAAGAGAGCCTTCTGTCCACTCCCAAACATATCACTGAGTCACTGAATGTGGCAGGGATATACAGGTGAAAAAGGAGATGGTAGAAAAATTGGTGAGAAGCTTTATGACTCCTTCTGGTATTTGAACGTATCACCAGACTATCACACATACCAGTTTCTATAACCTTTGAGGTATGGAAGTTCCAGAAAGATCTCATGCCATAGACTCTTGTCCATGAATCATAGCTTTAACTTAATCATAGTTTTAACTTAAAAATTTCTAAAGTCAATTCCTTTTAAGATGGGAAGACAATAACGCATCCAGATCTGAAGAAGATTTTGACACAGCTCCTTTACTCTACACTCAGTGATTCTGTTATCTATACAAACTTTTCTCCATCGTTTCTCATTATGTCTTGTCCTAAAAGCTCAAGTTGGTATCCTCTGAGCAAAGCCAGCAGTAATACATATTCATCTTTAACTGGGCACTGCAGTCTTCTGCCAGTCTTATATCTGTAATTCTACAAGGACAGAACTAATCTCATGGTAAAACTGCAAATGCTTCTTTTAGCAGTACAGAGGTTAAAAGTGTAAGAAAGTTCAGTCAGGACTGTCCAAGACTCTTAGCAGCCTTCACCAGTTTGCATGAAAAACTTTTTCATGGAAAAGTTTATCTTGAGTTACCTTCAGATAAAGATGGTCTTCATAGCCACCATGGAAATTCCCATCCATGTCCCCTCTGTGAGAGGGAAACCTGTTATGGCTCTCCAAAGGAAAACATATATCATAGCTTAGCCCCACTCAGCAACTAAAATACCACACAGCCGCTCACTCAATCCCCATCCTCATTGCTCCCCTTAGAGGGGTGGGGAGGAGAATCGGGAAAGAAAAGAAGGCAAAACTCCTGGGTTGAGATAAAAACAGTTTAAGACAAAACAGAGGAAAAAAAAAAAACAGAGATTGAAAACAAAAACAATAACAGAATATACTTAAGCATGTATTTTACAGTACAGTAGCTCACAGTGGATCCTGATGCCTAGCTCCCTCCCAGGTAGCAAAAACCTGCCCCTCAGCACAGTTCCCACTTTATGCACTGAGCATGATGTCACATGGGATGAAACAGCCTTTTGGCTAATTTGGGTAAACTATTCCAGCTGCTGGCTAATCAGTAAACTATCCTAGTTGTGTCCCCCAGCCACAGGTGCCACCAGCTCCAGTTCCTCTCCCAGCTCAGGTGAAAATTAACTCTATCCTAGCCAGAACCACAGCAAGATAACATTTCAACTTGAGGATTTTGCAGTTCCCTACTGGAAGTACAGTTTTGTCCTCAGCTTCATTTGTCTGTTCTCACCTAGGATCCCTGCTGTAATATCCATTAATAGGTATGATATAGACTCTGCATCTTTCCGGCCATAAGGCACAGTTGAAGGGTAACAGAAGCCAGGGTGTTCTCCTTCAGATGGTCAGAAGAAAGTCAGGAGAACTGATGTATTCTGGGCAAGCACAGCTATTAAGACAGAAAACTTCAAGGACAACAAAAAGAGGAGTTAATGTTTCTCTAGTGGTACAGAAACGCCTCCATGGGGTCCCAAGAAGACAAGTCGATGGCAGCATGGATATCACATTTGGTTTTGCATGCACTTGCATGTGAGAAGTGGGGTTGCTTGTAGTGATAAACTTTTAAAATTCAGGAAAAAATACATTTTAATTTATGCTTAGGCTACCAAGCACATAAAAAAAAAAAAAAAAACCAAAAAAAAAAAAACCCCTACATTAAAAGGGAGACATATGTCATTTGAGGCCTCTTGGCTCCCGACAGTACACGTGCCCTCGTTTTCAGTTCAAACTAAATTAATCTATTAAGGTACAGGAAACCTAATTTCACGTCTGACTCTTCTCAGACAGAAGCTGCAATACCAAAAAAGGCAGCTAGGTCTTTATCACAATGTACAATTCAAGGGAAGTGAGAGGGATTATTCATGTGGGTGTGACCTGATGGCTGTGCTGATTCACTCTTCCACTCCAAAGCCCTCCCTTGTCCTTCTTAAGCCTTGCAGGGGCAGCCTTTACAATGGTCCTTATTTGGTGAAGAGGGCTACATATTTTGGCCTACCCTTTTTCCTCCCTGCTACAAGTTATTATTGTGGAAATGGCTCGCTTACTGAGGGGTGGTGTTTTTGGTTTTTTTTTTTTTTTAAAGATTAGGCTCCCTGTGACTAAGAATAGCTTCTGCTGTTATGTGAGCAACAGCAAAAAGTAAAAAGAGTATCAACAATGTGAATGTCACTGAAGGAAAAAACCCACTCCACCCGTCGCGACAGCAGTCCACTTTTGGAGATCTCTGAGTGGCGCTTAGCTAATTTTGAAGCTTCCTCAGTGGGATCCACAGTTGGTGTGACAAAAGGGATAGCAAAGTTAGGGCAATCGTTCCGCATCAAGTAATCCCTGCAGTACTGCGAACATGCTGACGATCAGACATCGTCAACCCCAGCGAGCTTTGAACTGCAACGAAGCTAGGTGTTTTGTTTCTGCAACAGATGGCTTGCTATACAGCCCTCAAAATCTTGAATTGATGTATTTATCTCGGAAGATAGCTCTTGGTGTAGCCAGGCATGCTTCGCCCTCTAACTGTCTGGGAGAGAGAACAGGCTCAATGGGTTCCAGGTATACATCTTTTCTCCTTTGTTTTTTTGGTTGTTTGGGTTTTTTTTTCCCAGACTATTTTTTCCTAATTCCCCTTCAAGGGTCACTGCCATTCTGATCACTCTTGGTTTACAGGAGTTTCTCAAAGTTGTAGTGGAGACCCAGGACAGAAGACCTCAAAGGAGTAGCTGGGAAGATGTGAGGGGAAGGCTAACAAGGCCACTCAGTTGTTATTCGGAGTCTCATCTTTCAAATACTATTTGCCAGGGAAAAGAGGAGTGAGAAAGGCTTTGACTGTTATCGCTACAAATAAACCCTTTAAAACATATCCCAAGTAGGATAAATAAAGTCCCATATCTGAGATATGTGCTGTCTTGGCAGCTTCAGCGTTTTTTAACACGGATGCCCATAAGGACTCCATTTCCATAGCCAAACCTGGAACCAAGTGGGCAAACTGGTGACCAGAGCAGAATTCTAATTTACTGCAGACAGCTGAGTTCACAACAGTTTCGGCATTGTTTGCTGAGGAGGGAACAAACGGGACAACAAGGAGGCAAGAGGGGTAGTGGTGTCCAACATCAATATCATGTTATCAAACACTTGATAACATCAAACTCCAAGAGTGATGGACTACTTGGGGATGATGTATAAGGCAGGTATAACAAACCTTAAGTCGTTCAACAAATTTGTCTACCAGCAGTCTACCAGAGTCTAAGTTACCTGATCAACTGTGACCTGGCAAAAGGTGTATGCGGCGCCTGAGCTGCGGTGAATGTAGAGTGAGTGAGGATGCTTGAGGATGGCGACCTTTGGGAAGTAACCATGCAAGAACAGGATAAAGCCATCCCTCTTGAATATGAAGGTACATAAGGACATAAAAACAGCTCCAAAGGTCTGTCTAACCTAACATCCGGACCTCAACGGAGCCCATGAGTGGAAGCCTAGGGAGAAGTAAGAACAAGGGCAAATGTATACAGTACTTCCCCTTAGTGCTGTCCCAGCCTCCAACTATTTTCAGCTCAGGAACTTCCTGAGCCAGATACAGTTTCTATGTATTTAGTAACTCTCAGTCGATTTCTCTTCCTCGAACTCTCCTTGAATCCATGTAAACTTGTCATATCCACAACATCCTTTGGTAAGGAGATCCACAGATCTGCTACCTGTTGCATGAAGAGCCATCTCCTTCTGTTTGTTGTTCAGCCTAGCTCCTACTAACTTCATATAACACTGCCTGCTCTTGTACAGGAAGAGACAGCAAAGCCTGTCCCATCCCTGCTCCAATGCCACTCACAACCTCAGAAACCTCTCTCATATATCTCCCAGTCATTTCTTTTCCAACCTGGAGATATTTGGTTTAGCTGATATGGAAACTAAGCCATAAGGTGAAGGACTTGGGCTATTTTTATGTAAGGCCTCACTTGCCCTCAGACTCTAAAGGGTCTTGTTGCATCTCGCAGTTGTGAATGAAAGCCTCCAGCTTGCTCGGAGCTTGAGTTCCAGCCCTAATGCTGCAAGCGTCATGTGTTGGCAGAGCTGTGGGGATATGAATAATAGCCTGCACTCACATCTCAGGGAGGAACAGTTCCTAACCATGCTGTACGCGTGCACAAGCCATTCCTGGAAGCCTCCTCGGGCAGCCATCCTCCCCTACCTCCCCAACGTTGCCAGTAATGCATACTCCCAGCTTCACTTCCAGGGGTCTTGTGAGGTTACTCATGCCTACGAGCTGCACTTCGTAGTGAAACTCATGGAGTTTCTGGCAGTGACCAGCAGCTTAGCCTTTTGTCTCATTGTGCTGGCATGTAAATCTGTTACAAGTGCCCAGGGAAACCAAGAGCCTGCCACCTGCATAAACGTTGCTGAGTACCTACTGAAAGCACAGTGTGCTCTTTGCTCTGTGCGTGTGTGTGTCACGGTGACCTCTGAGCACGCCATCTAAAATAACCCCGTGCATGGAACCAGGAATAGAAAGAAAGGAAGGATGCATTTTAGGTAAATGTAGTCAGAAAGTCTGCAAGACAAATTGCTTGAAGTGGTTTGAAAGATGAAGAAATACAACTCGCTTCCAGAAGGAACTGTTTACTGGGCTGGGCTGAGGGTGATATTGTGTCTTAGGCAAGTACATGGTTGTCATTAGGTCTTTACTGACATCTGCGTGGATGGGTTGGACATCTAGTAAACTGTATGATGATGGGCATACACAGCAGGCATGCCTCATGAGCACTGAGGGAGCTCTGCAAGAGAAGGATGCATCTATTCATCTGCCATGTGGATTTACACATAGCTTTTGCAACCAGTGTCACTAACATAAGGATGCTCACCATGCTCTCGACAGAAAAAAAGTCTACAAGGTGCTTCTGTCCAGGCAAGTAGGAACCTCCTGACTGGTTCAGAGCAGTGGTGTATTGAATTAAACACCCAGCTTCCCAAGAAGCCAGTAGAAATGCTGCAGGGGACACAGTAAGAGTGCTCAGCGTGGGCAGCCATGCCCTACCAAGCTGCCAGCAGAAGCGTCCCCTGCCCCCTGGGCTATCAGCGCTCAGCTCCTCCAAAGCAGGAGGATTTAGCAATGTTGATCAACACTTCCCCTGTGAAACGCAGCTACTCACACCCTTATTTATCATAGGGATATCATTCTCTTCCCAGTGTTTTTCTTGCACTAACTCCTTGCAGCAATGAGCAATTTCACTGAATTAATTGGTGGCTGTTGACGACATTGGGTGTTTTATTTCAGACCATCTTTCCCCTCTAAGTGTCATTGCCTGCTGAACCCAGGGCCACTATTGCACGTAGGAGAGCTGAGAGATGCTCTTCACACACAGCTCCATGGTGTGTCCCAGCTCCACCACACCGGGAGGACAGCAGTGGCCAGTCCTTCCCCCTTGGCCTGGCACACAGTTTTGGCAGCGTAACCCTGCTAGAAGCACATTGTGGCCCAAGCGGGTGACAGCTGTGTGAGACCCAGCTATCGTTCATCGCAGGTTGCATTGCAGCAGTCCAGGCTCTGAGTTTTCCAAAGTCTTGCTCCTATCTGCATCCATCGAGGACAGGAATGCAAGTTCACCCGGAAACCACCTTCCCCTTTCAAGTGAGTGCATTTCTGAGTGGGTCTGGTATTTCCCATCTCTAGATACCACATTTTTTCCACTGACTCTGCAGGCAGTGCCAGGAGTTTCAGCAAGAGCCTAAATCCGTCAGCTAACCAGGAAGTGCAGGAAGCCAAACATCAAAACTTCCCATCCCATTTTCAGCAGAGGGGTCAGAGCCGTCTCTGCCCTGTGGCACAACAACCAATTTACCATCATCCCTTCGCTGCCAGGACAGGAAAGTGCTCGCAGATGGGCTCCATCCCCATGCCCCCAGCCCTCAGCAGCAATCCGCACCCTGGCACAGGCGCACCCACCAAGACCCTCACTGCGGCCAGGGGGCTTTTCCTTTCCCTCCGCCACCTCTTCCTCTGAAGACAGCGGATGAGCCGGGCTCGCTCACACATGCCGGGGCTGGTGGCAGGGTGGCACAAAGCCTGCATTGTGCACGCTCACCGCCCTGAGAGGCGATCTAATTGTCTTCCTCAGCTCGGAGCAACAATTTGCTGGCAACCAGGCTTGTGTCATTATATAACTGGAGAAGATCCGACTTGTAAACAGATCTCCAGAACATGTCTCTCTTCCCTTATTTTGTAGAAACAATAAGTTCAGGGCTGGGTGGCACCTTGACGCTGTTTGCAAGGGCTCAATTTGTGCCCTTGCAGTGAGGGATTTGTCCAGGGCATCGCCTCCTCTTTGTGTGTGGCAATGGGAAGTCGGTGGAGGAATCCCAAGGCAGTTGTTTTGACAACAAACCTGGAGACCTGCAGTGCTCCTTCACCTCCACCTTGTGTCATGCAGTGGGCTTCCCTCGGGCTGGGAGAAGAGCGGTGCAGTGAAGGCTTTCGATATGTGCTGCCAGCAATAAGCCTAGAGGAGCCGAGAGGGTTAAAGAGGAGGAATTTGGTTTCCATGCTCACTGGGGTGTTTTCCTTTCCCTCTCCCTGCCCAGCCCTATCCTATGCTGACCAGCTGTATGTGGGAGAGGCAAAAGCCATCCTCCTCTACTCCCATCCCCGAAGAACCAGATTTCCATGCATGACTTCCAGGCTGTTCAGGGATGCCCAAAGGCATATTCTCCCAACACTTGGCAGAGTTAAAGCTGAAGGCACCATGTTGTCATGGTCATCTGTGCTCCTCAGGCTTGTTGGGCTTTCTTCATCCGTGGATGCTCTGCACTGGGGCTTGTATCCTCCATCGGGAAGAAAAGAAACTACTTTCCCTTTCTGAGTTTAATTTTTCTGTGCTTCCGCACACGGTAACATCATTCGACAAAACTGCTCTGGAAAACTGTTTCTCATTGACTGCAGGGGACAACTTAATCTTCATGTAAACTTCAGCGCTGGGCTTCCCAGACAGCTGTTTTACTGCCTGAGCCTGAAACAGAGAGTGAGGAAGGGGCGTCAAAAGGAGAATTTATTTCTTGGGCTGGAATTTCAACTCCCTCTGATTTTTCTATGTAAAGACCAAAGAGGTTGAGAAGAAATGGCTGCTAGAGCTTGGTTAGAGCATGCCTGAAGGCAAGTGTCTGCAGTGCTACCCTCACTGCATAAGGACTGAACCCAAATATACCAGCACCAGAAACGAGCTTTTTTACTTGTTTAGGTCCTCATCTTACTGTACCTTTCCTCTGCTTTCAATGCTAAGCCTACCTTTTCTGTTTCTCTCTTCCATCTCGCTTTCCCTGGGCCTCAGAAGCTCTGGACACTGCATCCCTCCCCCAGAAAGAAGACAGAAAAATACTGGAAGGTTGCGGCTCTGTTATAACTTGGCAGCTGCTAGCTCCACGCATCCATCTTCCTCCGCTTCTCTCTCCCCCACTGTTAGATTCCATTTAATAAATAAATACCCTGCATATTGACGTCAGCGTAGGCCTTGAGAAATAATACTCCTGCCGCTTTCTTTGCTAAGCATGGGGGACGGAGGGAAGAGGGAGGAGGAACAGAAGCAACAACGTCTTGAAAGATGAAGTCTTAATATTCTCTTAATTGCCTCCCTCCCTTTGCAGCTATGCCCCAGCTGCAAAGAAAACAAAGATTACCATTATCGGTGTGCCCTTCTGGCTTGAGACGGGAAAAGCAAGTCTCCAAAACTCCTGTTCCTGGTGATTTTTTTTTTCAGTTGGGGGGGATGATGGGGAGACACTCTGTCCTAGAAGTTGGAGGCATACCCTCAGAGATCCCTGTGCTTCTCATATGGAGCTTAAGAAAATTGTGCCCAAAATGTTAGCAGAGCTTGGATTAGCACCTTGGTGAAGTACAGGAGATGGTTCCTCTGTGCAGGGAGAGCAGACAAAAGACAGGGCTGTCATTAGAACAGATATCATCACGAGTGGCTTCGTTTGGTCATTCGGAGAAGGTTTCTAGCATCAGAAATGAAAAGACACTATTGGACTGTCAGTAGAGGCAAAGAGACAAGAAACCTGGGTGCTCTGGGGGAAGATCTCAATCAATAAATGGCTTAACTTTTTCTATAATGTTTGTTTACAATAACAAGCTTTATAACAAGACCTCTGGGTCTTGACTGCCCACCTAAGTCAGTTCCTTTTGAGTCTGACACCACTAAAGGATGTGGTCTTGTACAGAAAAAGCATGGCCTTCATCTAAACAAACTGGTGGGAGGACAGGGAGGCAAAGATTGTCCCAGTACTTGTCCTACGGAAAAGCATGCAAATACTTTGTTTTATATTGTAATCATTAGCATTATTTCATCTCAGTGTCCTAAAATTGTGAGCTATGCTCTTTCTAAATCAGGCCAACAAAGAAGCACAAACATGTCCATGGAACAGATGAGAGAGTTTTGAAAAGTCAGTACAAGCTCAATTTATCTCTAAAAATTTTGAAAAGTGAAGCAGGTTTTTTATTGCTGGTGACAGGGCACAAGTTCTGCACTTGTTTCTGCTGCTGCTACTTGTGAATTACTCAGATATTTGAACAGTGTCTTTTTTTCCATCCCAAACTATGCTATGCTTTCCAGCCAATGCTGCTTGCCACGTTGCTCTTTGGAGAACCCATATGGAGATGGATGCTCTACCATGGTGCTCACCTTGGATCACTGCTGCATGCTGTGCCTGTCCTGGAAACCCAAACCTGGAGCTACAAGCAGCTGGCTTAAGACCAGAACAGCCCATTTTGAATGTCAAATTTGACCTGCCATCCTGCCCAAGCCAAAAAAAAAAAAACCCTGGTTCAGAAATTTATTGCCTCCAGGCTATTGCTAGTCACTGAGAGCCTGGCAGGTTGAAAACCTCAGCTTTCAGTCCACTGTTGGCAGATACAAGGAGAAGGCAGGAAAAGAGGCTCCCACAGGGCTGTCTGCAAATGTTGACATGATGCTGCAAATTTGGCATGATGCTCTGACAGCCAGAGCACCCTTCAGCACCCTGGGGAGAGTGAGAGCCAGCCCCAGCCCCTCGGTGGCAATGATAAACTCTCTGCCCCTAGAATATGGGGTCTGTTCACCTTTGCAAATCGGGGTTTGTCTTTGCCTGCACTGGGAGCTGTGCAATTGCTGTGCTACCCCAGCCTCAAGGTGTTTCCCCTCACACACATCAGCTGTTTGGTTTTTTTTTTAAAAAAAAAAAGGGGGACGCAAAAAAAAGATACCAGAAGCCAGAAGTTTGTCGTAACTGCTTTGTTTTATTGACACTGCATTACAAATGGGAAGTGCAATAGCTGCAGGAACCATCTGAGTCTTGCCTACTGCTGAGTGTGCACAAGTGACATAATCCATGACACATTGACACCTTTCCCAGGTCTCCCCACAGCCACGTAAAACATCAGCGAATAATAATACACGCAACAAGGACATCAGATATATTTTAAAAAACAACAGACACGGTTCTTCCGTTTATTTAGTGCAGCTGGGTACATGACTGAAAGGCTGAGGTTTTGGGAGCAGGCAGAGCGAAAGGGATGAAGCTGCTATGAGAGACAGAGGTAGAGGAACCAGTTTGGAGGCTCTGTCCATCCCAAAGGCACTAGCCAGATTCACTGAAAGCTAGGAAAACAACTCAGAGCCTTTTTTTAATAAAAAATAATGTAGAAGGGGAGAAAAAGGGAGAAGTATGTGTTGGTTGGTGTGGGTTTTTTCCCTGTATCTCCCCCTATCCAGACAAAGCCAGAGACACTGATTTGCTTTCCTTGCAAAGACCATTGCCAATTCCATACAGGAAGTTGCACATTCCCTCTTTCCCAGTATCTCTATGTGTATTACACTGGGAAAATGCCTTCTGAAGAGATGCTTTATGCAAAAACCATTTGCCCTTTGCTTCCTGCAGAGCTACTTGGTAATACTGAGACCCAGGGGCCAGAGCTAGGGCTGGGCTAGGACAAGGGGGTGACTTTCACAGTTCCTCCTGCCCTAGACAGCATTTTGGACTTCTGTGCTGAAATTATCCTTTGCCTCCCCACCCTCTTGCATGTCAGGAGAGCAGTGGATGGAGGTTGCTGGGTTGGATGTGGAAGTGAGTTGGGTGCCCAGACCTGCCAGTTGTCCCTCCCCAGGGAGCACCGCCAGTCGCTGCTGCAGCCTCCCATGCTTCTGTGATCCAGCAGCTAAGCCAGGACATGGCTCAGAGCTCCCTGTGGCTGCTTGGGTCTCTCCTTGCAAGTGAACACAGTGCTTGCTAAGCCAAAAGGCAGGATGGCACATTTTGAACCGTAGTATCAAAAAAAATGAGTTGCGCTGGTCTGGCCCCATGGTGACCCAGGACAGGTTAGGGCAGAAAGGAGGGGTAAAGGTGAGCCGTGCTTGGAAACTGAACCATCACACTTACAGTGTTTCCAGCACCACTGCTTTGCTCCCCAGGGGACACAAACTGATGTTTTGCTTGATTTTTAATCATCTCTAAATGTCCCCCATGATATTGGTTTACAGACCAAAGAGCAGAAAGAGATCAAAGCTCTCAAGGGCAAAATTTCCAGCAGTGGCCACCAGAAGCTGCGACAAAGTCAGCCCTCACCCCTTCCCAGGGACACCTTTTGGTGCAAAGAAAACCAGAGGTCTGCAGTGGGTGGCACAATGGGGACAGGAAGGCAGGCACATCCTTTCTCCACCTGCAGTAAAGTACCTGTCCAAAGGAAGCAGCCAGGCCTGCATCTGTACAAAAATCCTCCTGACCAACCACAAAAAAATCCCAAGAGGAAAAACTCCCAGAGAAAAAAATTAATTTTTTTATTTGCTTACTGCAAAATTTGAAAAGAAACTCATTTAGAATATGTATTTTTAAGTGCCTAAATCAGCAACTCCACTTTTGAGGTGGAAAATCTTTTCCAGCCCAAGATGTCTGGGGCAGGAGGCTGGGCTCAGCGAGGTCCTTGCCAAAGTCCCTTACCCCACAGCAGGAGAGAGGTCTTGGCCTCACCAGCTGCTCTGGGTGGACAATGCGGTGTCTGGCTGATTTGGAGGGTTACGGATGCTTGGGCACTGCTCTGCCTAGCAGTTGCTGTACTACTAAACTGGAAAAGAAGTGTTTTTACCTCCCATTTGCACTGGTGCATGATGGTTGTATGAGATGAAAAGCAGCTCATTGAGATCCTTAAAAACTTAAGAGAGGCTATATCTACCTCGAGACACCAGAGAAGCACAGTCTACCAGGAAACCTAACCTAGATACAGCTTTTTTCTCCCCTTTGCCTTTGGTGCAACTTCCGTCCCATCCAGTTTTTGGGTCTCCAGGAACAGCCTAAACCGCTAAAAGCTAATCAAATCCCAGTGGCTGCTGGGAAATACCCCCAAATCTCACCAAGAATCACTGGGCACGTATTTGTCATGGTGAGTTCAGGGGGCATCTGCCACAGGATTGAGGTTTCAGGGTTGGGCTTAAGGGCACCTCACCCTCTCCTGCAGGTCTGAGCCCTGAAAAAAGGAGCAGCAACGCATTCGGTTCCTTCACAAAGAGTGGTGCTTGGCGTAGCCTTCTCCCCACCCAACTCTCACCCCAGCAGCAAAAATAAATGAAAAGTAAAAGTCAGGCTTCATATTCTGGATGGATATTTATTTGCTTAACAGATTTTTTTTTTCATTTTTTCTTTTTTGGTACAAAGCATCCAGGAAAGCTTTTACTTCTCTTTTTAAAAAATAAAAACTAGGTTTCTTTTAAAAAAAGACACATGAAAAGGAAAAAAAAAAAAGTCAATTATTTGCAATTGCTCTGTTTTCATTCTGGCTTCCCCACCCACTTCCCTTCCCCCCTCCCCTCCTTTTCATTTGGACCAATTTTCATTCTTTCCCATATATATTTAATAAAATAAATAAAGGATTTTCTTTGTTGTGTATTGCAGTGCCATTTTTTTAAAACAAAGGCTTCATGGCTCAACATTGCAAGGTAATAACAAATAAAAGGATTATACATTAAAATCCACCCCCTCTCAAGACTCCCCCTAGCCCTCCCCTCCAAACCACGAAATAGAATACAATTCAAGTAGTCTTTTTTTTTTTATGTTTTAAATGTATGGATATATAAGACAAAGCAAGTACAGAACTGGTTAACAGAGTGTCCCCATTTTATTAGCAAGTGAGAGTATATCATAGGGAGATGTAATTGATTCCCCCTTTTTTACGGTTCCTAGACAGATAATATATATTATTTTAAAACCAACCTATTTTACAGCCCTCTGCCCACCTCTCAAACCCATTCGCTCACTGAGTCCCGAGCCTCAAGCCAGAGACTTGCCTTTTCCCCACCCAGTCCCGTGCAGTGGTCCCAGCCCGGCAGCCCCCCGGGTGCAGCCTTCCTCCCCCATAGCCCCAGGGAGGGCGAGGGAGGAGGGCAGGGGGTGCGGGGCAGGGAGAGGGGGGTCTGGCGAGAAGGACGCAAAGGGCAAGAGAAAGAAAAGGAGATGGTGGGGTGTGGAGCTGATGCTTCTGCAGGGGCTCGGCGGTGACAGCTGCCCACTCACCGCAGCATCAGCGTGCGAGCAAGCTGTCAGGGTGGGGAGGAAGCGGTAGGTCCCCCACAGCTCGGGAAGCCAAGCTCCGCCGGGGGTCCATGCAGAAGCAGGGCCTTTAGTTGTAACTGGCAACACCTTTACCATTCAAAATAGTTTGTCTCTAGAACAGTTCCCTTTTAGTCTAAATTGTGGTGGTTTTGGATTTTTTTTTTTATAAAAAAAAAGGATGTGTGTCGATGTATTTATGTGTGTGCGTGCATCTGTGTACATGAGTAACAGCCAACTAACTCATATGGTCATGACCAAGCTATATTTCAGAAGAGAAAAGAAACACATTTATCACACTTTTCCTAAAACGAAAAGCTAAAATTTCAAGTTCAGTATTCGCTATCTTGTCCTTCCCTCCCCACCCTCCCTTGCTATTTCTGGGTTTTTTCCCTTCCAACTTACTTTAGCACCATAACACATTTTAAACATTACAATCCCTCTTCAGATACTACACAAAATGTCCCATAAAAATAGTGCTTTTTTGCCAAAAAAGTTATATAATATATTATATATATAAATCAACTAAATCCGTGGCAAATGTGCAATGCAGTCGCCTCCTCCATTTAAAGTGAGCATCAGCTCACTTTTTCTTTTTTTTTTCTTCTTTCTTCTTTCTTTTTTCTTCTCTCTTTCTCGCTTTCTCTCTCCTCTTCCTCTCTTTCTCACATCATTGATGATTTCAAAAAGGTGCAAGTCAATTTGGAATCTTGTAATGAAGCACACACACAAAAATGCAGATGGGGGCTCCTTGGAACTTCTTCTCAGGTACGTTTTTCCTTTAAAGGTGCAAAAGAAAGTAATAAAAATAAGAAAACCAAAAGAAAAAAAAAAAAGAAGAAAAAAGTGGGGTGGGAATGAGGCGAAAATATTATATCCCTCAATATTTCTCCCCATTTTATTTTTTTTTCACTTTATTGTCAAGAAAGACATGGAATGGACTCTTCTCGAGAAAAAAAAAAAGATTAAAAAAAAAAATTAACTTCATATCCTTTTTCCCTCTTGCTCTTTCTTTCGTCTTCTGGCATTGGCACCGAGGATGTCACACAGCGCCCGGCAGCAAAATGTTCAAGTGCCAAACTGTCCCTTTGCAAGTACAGGCTTGGAAATACTGAGGGCGCGGGGGAACGAAACAGGCCTGGGAAAAGAAACAACCCTCCCCCCCACCCCGAAAGGACGATGCCACAGGAGCGGCGCTGCTCGCTGCCGCCGCCGCCATCCCCTCCTTGCTGTGTCAGTTGTTTGGTTGGGGCCAGAGCGGCGTGAGGGTGCCCTGCCACCCCGCTCCTCGGCTTGGCAGCCCCGGGGATGGAGGGGCTCGGGGGCCGGGTCTCGCCAGTCCTCCTGCCCTCCCCCGGGAGATCAAAAATCAAGACGGCCGATCAGGGTTCATTTCTGGGGGCCAGCTGTTTCGGGGGAGGCTTGCACCACCGGGGGCCTCTGGCTCGGCAGGGAGATGAGGGGACGGTGCAGCGCCTTGGCTTCCTCAGCCGCTTGCAGCCCCTCCGCCTGCCACCGGTACTGACGAGCCCGCAGGATGCTGGGCACCTCCCGCTGCAGCCGCTGGGAGCTCTTCTTCTGCCACACGTCGTACTTGGAGTACTTGGCGTGCGAGGGCTTCTGGAAGCTCTCCTGCAAGGGGACAGGATAGCAAACGTCAGCCTCACCGCAAGCCTGCCCACCCTCCAGACAGGGGTGCCCCACTTTGAGCTCCATCCATCCCATGGAAACACTGCCCCATCCCTGGGAACATTCAAGGCGAGGTTGGACAGGGCTCTGAGCAACCTGATCTGGTTGAGGATGTCCCTAGTCCCTTGCAGGGGGGTTGGACTAGATGGCCTTTAAAGGTCCCTTCCAACCCCAACTACTCTATGATTCTATGATCCAGCCCACCTCTGGTGCCCCACCTTATCAAAAGCTGACTTTGGGTATGTGGTAAGAGTTGCCAACAATGGCTCTCTCTTGAAGGCTCTGCAGAAGCAGCAGACCTTGCACCTAGGGTTTGTCCTCTCCCACCCATAGCCTTCCCATCTTTTCTCTTGTTATTTATTTCGGAGAAGGGCCGCCATCACCGCACAGCCACCCTACCTTGCTGAGCGCCGGCAGACCCGCCAATGAGGTGGCGGACAGGTCGCGCTCGGACTTGACGGACTTGGCGCAGTAGGTTTCCAGCAGAGCCAGGTCGCAGCTTCGAAAGCAGCACTCCTCCACAATTCCCCGGTTGATCCGCCGGTTATTTCGTCCCACTGGTCTACCTGCAATGGCAGAGACCCTGCAGTTAGCCACCACTGTGGACCTAAGTCTCGTCCCCCCTTCACGGCACCCATTCCCTTGCAGGTATCCCTCCACCAGCCACTGGAGACCAGTGGGTCCCACAGGCTTCAAAACCAGCAGCGCTTCTCTCAAACCAGCCGGCATGCGCTTGCAAACCAGCTGAGTTTCACATTAAGGCTTTCCCAGACAAACACTGTCGACGCCAACAGGGCTCCCTGTGTGCATGCAGCGCTAATTAAAGGCACTTTACATGATGATGATTTATTCCCCTCCTATACCTCTGGTGCGGGTGGCCCTTTCGGGTGCAGCTAAAGCGAGGAAGTTCGAGCCCAGCCCGGCCACCAGCACTGCGCCGATTACTGTGACCGTCTCCAATGTTGATCCTGGCACACAAGCTTTATTAGAAAGAAGCAGTGCAGCGCTGCAGCTGCCAGCCTCCCCCCGTCAGGTCGACAGTCAGGCAGGTGAAGCGAACCAAGGCAGCTAAATTTTACCAGATGGGACAGCTCTGAGACAGCTGCAGAAAGAATACAGGCTCCCACACCTGCCAAGAATAGCTATTAAACTTAATCTTTTAATAAGAGTTCCTCTCCCACTTCTGCCTGCAGAAGGATGCGAAAGCCTGTGTCCGGTGCAGCAACAACCAAGTATCACAGCTTAACGACAGTCAAAGCGCTCCAGAAGAAAAGCTTACATCAGTTTTACTGGTTTTCCTCCCCCTCTAGAAATAAAAGAGATGGGCAAATTTGAATTTCTGAAGCAAAACAAATTTGTGTGGGAATTGTGACTTCCAAAACGTAAACCGGCCTGAAACGAAAGGATTTTCTCCGCCCTTTTGCACGTGGCGCATTATACACTTGTGTTGTTACGGTGTTTGCGGCAGAGGCTCTGCACACTGCCATGAGCACCTCTTCCTGGCACGAGATGTTCCCATGGAGGGGAGCATCCCAGCCAGGAGAATTTGGGCACAGGAAAAATTGAGAGGGAGATGTGGAGGCATGATGCCTCGCGCTGCCCACCGTGCCGTGCTCACCCAAGTCTCCACCTCCCAGCCAGCCTGCAGGAAAGCACAAAATGGTCCACGCTGGCCCTGTGCACGGCCCGTGATCCCCCCACGCGCTCCAGATGAAGCAGGCACTGAAGTATTTGACCTTGGTTAAGATTTAAGGGCTTGCAAGGTGCTGACCGATTTCCTCAGGGGGGTACCTCATCTGCATGCCCACCCATAGTACCTCACAATAAGGTGCAAAGTACAGGAGTTTTCTGTGCATGCAATGCAACCCCACGTGTGAAAAGCAGCCCCATATGTGCAACGTAAACATGCATGTGCAATGCAGACCTGCATGCACGATGCAGCC
Source organism: Ardeotis arabs (assembly GCA_011801015.1). Lineage (NCBI taxonomy): Eukaryota > Metazoa > Chordata > Aves > Otidiformes > Otididae > Ardeotis > Ardeotis arabs. The sequence continues at coordinate 11,913 of JAAGAY010134225.1, read as the reverse complement.
TCGCCTGCACAATGTTGGCCTGCGGCCGTACCTCACTGCAAGCTCTCCAATAGTGAAGCCCCTGGTAGCACGGCACCTGCGTGATGCACCAGGATGGAGCAGAGGGCTCCCTTTTGATGGGGGCATGGCTGATTTTAACAGAGAGCTGTGCTTGGAGGTCACACGGGCAAACACAGCGCTGGGGCGCGGGGCGATGGGGCAGCTGACTCATACCATGCAGCCCACCTTCGGAAGTAATTTCAAATGCTCTGTTTTCCACATTCATCCCCTCTGCCCCGTCACTCTCCTCTTTTTCTTGTTCTCTGGAAAAATTTCAGGCATGACCTTTAGCCAGCCCCATGGGAAGATGAGAAGAACAGTTCCATCTTGGTAAAGGCTCAGCAAAGGGAGTACTGTTAGGAATTTAATTTTCTCTCTATAAATGCTTGTGGCCAACAAGCAGGCTGGATTGGGCCCTCCCTGTAAAGTCAGGGCAGGTGTGTTGGGTGCCCGCAACTGTACGAGTGACGCTGGTGCAATCTGGCTAGCGATGCTCAAGGGAGACGGGGCAGAGGAGCCAGGTGCATGTATTCCTCCATACGCATGCAATGTCCAGCAAGGTCCATGGGAGACCTGTGCAGTCACTGACATCCCACACGACGTATTGGCCCCCGTTCACCACCTGTCGACCCCAGCGCCCAAACCTGCGTGCGCGGCAGGTTGCTGAAGCATTAGGCTGCTTCAGAAAGGCATCCTGAGCGCAGGCAGAAGGAGAATTCGGAAGGAAAAGAGAAAAAAATTCAAGTCACCTCGTCTTGCTAGCACATCCCCAGAGGGCTGCATTCACACTCGTGCTGAACAGAAGGTTGCACAAGTGATGACACGCATGGTTTGGGGAGAAGTTGAGGTTTTGAAAGGTTACATGTCTTTTCTCGAAAACAGAAGTTGCCTGCTTGCAGCTATGTGTTTGTTTGGAAAGAAGGGGTGGGGAAAAAAAAACAACAGGCAAAGCGAGACCATTTTCACCGTCTCGCCATCAGGGCCACTTTCTGGCATGAGAGCGTGCGGGAAGATCACCGCAGCACGAGTTTGCAAACACCCAGGTGTGGCACGGCCAGGGCGAGCTCCCGGCAGGGACGACCGCGGTGGCACGGCCCCTTCCTCCCTGCTCACTGCCCCTGCCCAGCTGGCAGGCGCACGCCCAGCCCCCGGCCCCAACACGCTGCCCCTTCTCTCTTGCATAAAGCTGCTGCATGCCATTCCTCTTGCTGGTGCCACTGCCAGCTCCGCTGCGACGGTCCGACAGGGCACATTTCCCATTACATAATTGTCCATACAGATCTCACCAAATGCCGATACAATCCTCTGTGGCAGAGTTACTTTAGGAAAAAAAAAAGTAGGCAAACATAACAAACAGGGATTTAGTCCCAGAAAGGACCTGGAGACCAGAGACCAGGTGAAGAGATGCCAGGACGTTGCTGGTTAACAACAATACTACTGCTGACCTGGACTGGGAAAAGCATTTGTTCCATAACACTATTTATGCACAGACTAGAGGTTGAATTCCCTGGCTTTTGCCCATGGGTGGCCTCTCGCTTTACCGTCACTGCCAAACCCTGGGAGGGTTTTGCTGCTCCATCCCTTGCCCGAGGGGCAGAGCTGCGCGGGCAGCAGGCTGCGGCACCGCTGGGGCACGCGAGCCGCTTCCCATTGCAGCAATGACCGCCTCCTCCAGAGGAAACGTGCTTCCTCTTGGCCTTCAATGAATGGCTACGGTCTCTTTTTCCCCAAAACGTGCTCCATCAAAGCTTCTCATAGCTCTGCCGAGGGGCCGAGCCCAGGGATGCAAAGCCAGGGGATGCAAAGCTGGGGAACGCAAAGCCCTCTGGCCACTCGGGGTTATTCCCATTCGGCAATGGGCTATCCCAATGGGGAGAGCTGGGCATCCCAGCAGCAGTGCAAAGCCAAACCCGCTCCCAGTAAAGCCCAGAGGCCGCGTACCTGCAGCTCAGCTATGCCTCTGTGCCGGAGGCAGTGACACCCCCGTAGCCGCGGTGGGACATGAGGGTCCCTTCCTTGGCATCGCCACCCCGCTGCTCCGGGCTCCCCACCCTCACCGGGGCTGGATGGATGGCGTGGGGAGGGGTGCGCGATGCTGGTGTCACCCTGGCCAGGTCCGCTCTTCTCCAGTCAATCAGGCAGCAAGCCGAGTGGAAGGGGACTTTGGGTGTAAACAGTCCCCGCGCCCCTGTCGCAGGAATGTCGGGAGCAACAAGGGGGCCTTTGTGCAGCGCCGGGCCCCGTCCCAGTGCCCCCGGCCTGGCCCTCCCCCACCCCGGCACTGTGCTTTCCCCCCTGCTTTTTCCTAGTATTATTCGGAGGAGCGGCGGGCGCGCAAGAATGTGCCCCGTCAGCACAAGTGGCTGCAAAGAGCTAAATTCTTATCAGCTGTTGGAAAGGAGGAAACAGGAGCTGTTGTTTACAGAGAAGTCGGACGCCTCTCCCCCCGCAGCCCCTTCTCCCTTCCCAGCCGGCAGTGCATGACAGCAAATTCGCGACCGGGGCTTCCTCTCGGCATGTCCTGCTTTTTTCGCTCAGAGCTGCGCCCAGCATCCCTCCGTGGGCCCTGCCGCTGCCTTTGGGTGGATGCCTGGGAGAGGGGCTCCTGACCCTGCCGCAGAGCCACTGTGAGATGCCACCACCTTGCTGGCACCTGGGGGCCAGACCCAAAAGCCTTAAAAGCCATGGAGGGGAGGAACCACGGCAGAGGCGAACAGCAAAGCACACAGGGCTCCAGCTGCAGCTTGGCCAGGCATGCCCGGGATGCGGTGCAGGGCTGCCGTGGTGCACATCACCGTGTCCACCCTGTGTCCCACGGCTGGGTAACCCCAGCATTGCAGGCTCCTGCCCCTCTCAGTGTGGCTCTTTTGCAGTCCCAGGTCTCAGAGGCGGCTCCAACGCCCTCCACCCCACGCACCTGCCAGCCATGATGCCTCCAAGGGCACTGGGGGCCTGGGACTCAATTCCCGCACCAGCAGACAGATGGGCACGCCAGGCACCAGGAGGTGCACCCTCCTCTGTCTAGGTTGCGTATTTCCCTGTTGCCAGATGCCGGGGGGATGAAATGCCGTTAGTATGCCGCATCCACTTGCACGGATGCGAACAGCGCTGTATTTCAGAGCTAGCTTCATCAGCTAAGTGCTGCCTTGTAAGACCACAGAGTGTTGGCTAAGTACTTAAATCACTGCTGCAGCAGAAAACCAGTAACGGGTTTTCATACTGTTTTCATTTTTTCCAGGATTACCAGGTGGATGCTTGCAACAAGCCCTGTCCAGGAGGCAGGACCCACCTGTACCTGCAGGACAGGGCTGCCCAAGTCATCTACCTCCTGCAGAAACCACTGCCTTGACGCAGGCTGCTCACCGGGTCACCTGCCCCATGCTGAGAAGCCCTCATGACAAACCCAGGCCCAGTTTTAAGACATAATTCCACAATCGTGTGACATAGCAGTCACACGGCCCTATCAAGCCCATACGGTGACAACAGTGTAGCCGTGAGGGTCTAGGAGTAAGGATTAATATGGCCAGGAGAATTAATCACATTATGAGGCCAACTGATGGAGGCAGAGGGAAAAAATGAAGCAAGCTAGGGATGTCCAAACCCTTCATCAAGTAATGCCATCGCCCAAACATCTTCGGCTCTGCACAGTACAGGCTGACCAGATACTGAAGGGTTTAAAGACAGGACTAAGGGGGGACTTTGTTTCATCCCCCAGCATCTGAGCTCTCCAGAAATATTGAAAAAGAGGGATGGGAGAAGACACAAAAAGAACCCCAAGAATCCCCTTGCAATCACCAGCCCAGCCACTTGGCACCAACCAACTCGTCAGCCTTCAAAAGTGTTGTTATTTTGGCCTGGGCGGCTGGGTTATTTGAGGTGAAAGGAGGTCAGTTTGTCCGTAAAACAAAAGCCCTGTTCCCTTTCATCCCCAGAGAGGGGGAGGAGGAAAGAGAAACCGGGAGGGAGACGGATGCTCCTCTATATATAGCGGGAGAGGAAGAGGTGGGAGAGCAGGAGAGTAGCTCGTCTCCTTGCCACACCGGTAAGGCAGACCCTGGACCTGCTGGCTTGGCCAAGGGCTGGCGCCGGCCTCAGTGGAGGAAAGGTGGAAGGGGGAGATGAGAAGAGGAAGGGCAGCTGACATGCAAACCCTTGCCACTTGGTTTGGTGAGAGGAAGGAAGTGCGCCCAGGGCGTCCCCAAAAGCACTGCCTGCCCGCAACACCCGGGGGGGGGCCATGAAAACATCCTGACGCTCAGTGGGGACACAGCTGGGCGATGGCCCCTGGATAGCTGCAAAGCCACCCGCAGCCCAACCACCTGCCTAAAATGACCCAGCCCGAACCCTGGCTGCTGCTGGATGCGGGATCCCTGCACCTCTTCCTGCCCATCCTTAGCAGGCAGCGTCAGCCAAGTCTGGCTGAGCACCTAAGTAGGGAAGGGACATCCAGGGTCGCCTTCTAATTCTGCAGTGCCCCGTTCCCTGCGCAGGCAGACTGGGAGGAGAGGGAAGCTGGCTCTCAACTCCGCTACTCAGAAAAACCACCCTGTTACTTGAAAGCAACTATTTAATTCCTTTTCCCAAGGCAGAGGCAAGACGGCCAAATGCATGACACCACGTGCAGCTGGTATCTCCATCCTCTTTCCCCTGTTTGGCTTTGCACCTCTCCCGCAGTCAGTCACTACAGTTCAGTCACCAGCAGGCAGCAAGACACGGAGTCTTCTTCTCCCGGGCACAGCAGGGGACCGAAACACCAGAATAAGGTGTCACACTCAAGGCCCCTCCACCAGAGGTTACTGAGCATCCACCGCAACTGGTTTACCCCTCCTCATCCCCATTTACTAGTTAAGCCATTGTACTGCTAACGCCAATGGTCCAAACCCCCAGAGCATCCTTGTGGAAAGCCCACTCCAGCCAACTGCCCTGAAGCCACCTGTCCTCTGCGGACAAGAGCAAGGCCGCATTTTTAGGCACGAGCTGCGCTGCAAAAGCGTAAGACATCACTCTTCAGGTTCACCAGCAGGTAGCCAGGAGGCCACGAAGCATATTTTGGGAGCAGCCTAGAAGCTACTGCTACAGCCAAGCAAAGCCTCCCCAGACAAGGGGAGCACTCAGCTCCCTGCCTGCTCTCAGGATGCAGCACTTAGGCAGCAAGGTTTAAAAATAAGCCAGAGCCCAAGCTCAGCAGAGAGCTGGCTGCAGATATCCTTGTTATTTTAATGACTTGCCCGCACAGCCAGTGAGCCAACCACTCCAGCAACATTTGACTTTCCTGAGCATCAAACGCAGGACTTGGTTTCCCCATGGGACTAGCCAGTCCCCAAAATTGGCACGAGGTGGGTGCACACCACTCTGAGCACATCATTTTTCTTGCTCCTCTCCCAGCCTACCACTGCGTACAACGCAATCACAAAAAGCACTGGGCTGGGAAACCCCTTCTTCCCCTCCCAGCCTGGCTCCACCAAAACAAGGTATGGGTTGGGGTAGCATCCTGCTTGCCGACAGCGGCCACCCAGCACTTACTGAAGTAGAAGCCCCTGTCTCCGCAGACGAACTGCAGCGTGTCCACAAGCTCCCCACCGCAGAGGGTCTCTGCCGTGCCATACGCCGCAGCCGAATCCAGCGCGTAGGCCAGGAAAGCCAGCAGCAACAGTAGCATTCTCCTTGCCGCACACATCCTCTGCACCTGGGGAGAGAAGCACAGTGTTAACATGGTGCAAGAGACCCCTCTCCGCCACCCTCGGTGGGCGTTGCCCCCTGCTCCCTGCCCACAACAGACCTGGAGTTTCATGCCCAGACATGTCAGGATGCTGCGGAGAGGCAGCTTTGATGCCCGGACGCATAGGGATGCTGCAGGGAAGGACCGGCAATGCTGAGCCGGCTGCTGGTGCAAGGCTGGATCCCCGTGCACAGCCCGCTGGCCAGCTGCTCCGGCCAGACAAGGTTTGCATTGAAGCAGTTTTTCCATTGGAAAATCCCACTTCAGCCTACCTCTGAAAGGCTTTTATTCCCCATGCTCTTTCACCAGTGTGATTTTTTATTTTTTTCCTCCCTTTACACGGGAAATCATTCAAATTATTATAGGGAGGTTTGTTTTTTTTTTTCTTTTCATTTCTGATGACAAGTTTTCATGCCCTACCTGAACAAATGTCCCTCCGAAGAAAAAACAGATGAAGTTTCAACCTGTCCTAGAGCTGCTTTTGAGGAAAGTTGGGTTTTGCCAGGGAGTGGCGGCCTTTGCCCCAGGTGTGCAAGAGCCCCACGTGGCCGAGGCTCGGGCAATCGAGGGGCTGATTGCACAAGCCGTGTTTGCTGATGAGAGCCGGGACCAAGAAGACACCCCTTGGGAGCAGAGTGGTCCCACAGGAAAGGCGCCTGAGGCAACACCGAGGAGGGCCGTGGGGCTATCAGAGGATTCAAAAAGAAACTCCCTGGATATTTGCTAACTAACCCAAAGATTTCCCCTGAGTCAGCTCCAGCAAACAGCTTTACCTCTGTGTCAGCTTCCACAGGTGTAAAGCGAGGGTGCTATTGCCTCACTGGATGAGGCAAAACCCACGGACAGTTCAAGGCGTTCTAGTCCCTCAGCAATGAACATCACTGTATATACACAGCCAAATAATGATGGTGGCCAGACCGGTCAGCTCAAAATGAAGAAGGGAAGTGTGGCAAAACAGCAGCCAGCACAGGGCAATGCTAAATCTCAAGCAGAGCATCCTCTCGCCTGGCTAAGGCTCAGCCAAGGTGCTGGATTTCACATCCAGCCTTCATCACCATAGCATCTGAGCAACTCGAGAATAATATCAGTTAATGAATATTACCTCACCCCTCCGGGATGCTCAGAGATGGAGCCGAAGCCCAGGATAGATTAAATGACTCACCCAAGGTCACGGGGGAAGTCTGCAGCACAGCCAGAAAATTAGCCCAGCTCCCACGGGACTCCGCTACGGTCCTGCCAGCAATAAAGCCACCCTTGCTACCAATTTTTTACTAGCACATAGCTCAAATCATCGCTGCTAGAAACGTGCCGTGCTTACAAGTCACGAGTTCTTCCGAGTGGCAGGAAGACAGGGATCATTGGCAGGAAAAGCCAAACCGGAGGCTGCGAGGTCTGGGTGGGCTGAGCAGGGCATCCCTCCTACACGACCTTCGATGCCCATTGTATTGCTCAGCCTGTGCTGGCAGAGACCATCAAGGCTGGCCAAACCCCTCCAGAGCTCTGGACAAGAGAGGCAGCAGCCCTGGGAACAAATTGGTCTCAAACCAAGCTATGGGACCGGGACCGGGACCAGCTTTTCCAGTAGCACCAGTCCCTTTGGCCCATCTGGGGAGCTTTGGTCTATATTACACTAGGAGCAGAGGGATGGTACTAGGCTGCAATTGCACCACACCACCAAGCTGCAGTGCTTTGCCACCAACTCCTTTTCACCTTAATTTTTTTATCAAGTTGGCCAATGGGCCTTTACTGGGCCTCCCCAGCATGACTGCAGCATCACCTGCTTGAGTCATGCCCCTGATGCAGCAGCATCAGCAGCTGGATCTCCAACCAAAAAGAAAGCAATGATTCTGCTCCCTTTCCTGTTTGGGTTTGTTGGGTTTTTTTTTTCCCCCCATTTTCCTCCTTTATTATGTGCAGCTCCTGATTGCTGGTGTCCCCAGAGTGCAGGTAGCTTGTTGCCAGGGCAGCAGATACGCACCAGCCCATGCTGCCACCAAAGACGTTGATGTGGGACTTCAGGACACTAAAATAATCACCCATCCCCAAATAAGCTCATGCTGGCTGCAAGCGCTGTGGCTAAAGAGCAGGCTGCGCACCAGCCTCCCCCAGGCCAGAGCTGGTCCCCCTGAACGGGCTTCCTCAGTGGCACGGGTGACAAACACATCAAGTTTAAAGAAAGGGTTGAGATGCTCTGAAGCAAGGGGAGAGCGAGGTTTTGTCAGCGGGGTGATATCTGATGCTGGGGAGACCTGATACCTTCTGTGGAAAAAAACTTGCACTCCTCAGAAAATACCCGCTCCTGCGCAACCTGCACCGCAAGCACAAAGCAGCCGCTGGCAGCCCCCCCCTGCCTCCACTACAAGTTCTTGTAGAGTGCCCACGCACCCCATAACTCCAGCCAGGAAGCCCCCTGGAAGCCACAAGGACAGGGAGAACCCCAACTCTGTCACGCAGGGCCAACACGGAGGTGTGCAATGCAATTAAGTCCCCCTTCGTTTGCGCATCAACCACCAGCCCTTTCGGCTGCTGTCACCTTGGCGTCTACCTGCTCCCTCCAGCAACCATGTAATGAGAAACTGGGCAGCAAAGCAAAAAGCATCTTTATTTACTACCCAGTGCTGCAGTTTCTCTCCAGTTTGATGGAGCCGCAGCCCAACCCAACCCTATAAGCCCTTCCCTCTCGCTTTGGCCCTGCTGACCCTGTGGAAGAAAAGCCCCCGGGCTTCACTCAAAGGCTAGGTAGGCTCCTGGGGTGCTGCCATCAGCGCAGAGCATCCCGATGACCTTTCAATCGATCCTTTCCCCCTCTCACTCCTCCTCAGCAGGGGTAAGCAGCACCCACGGAGGACAGCTCACATCCACCCTGCCGCAGCTGCCAGAGCAGCCGCCGCTCCCCAAAATGGGGTGGCACAGCACAGCCGGGCACCTGCAGCCCACAACCCAGTGCAAGCACCACGCCAGCTGCCCAGGTTGCATATGGCTTCAGTTGTCATGTCTCCAAGCCTTCACTCTCTGGTGGAAACATGGGGCAGCACTGCTTTTGGTGTCTACTCCAAGTGTTAGGACAGGGACAGAACCCTCAGCTGTGGGACAGGAGGAAAGTCACACTGACAGCTGGAAAACCCTTCAGTTTTTATTAGAAAACCCCTCTCAGGCGAGTAACAGGATTAAGGCGGTGAGAGGTAAGCAAGGTGCTTTCCTAAAGGACAAGGTCCTGTGCTCACTAGGAGAGAGGCTACGTCCAACAAAAGTTCATTCCTGACAAAGCGGATTGATCAGCCGTGCCAGCTGCCATTCCCCCTCACGTGCCCGCAGAGAGCTCAAACACTTCGGGATGTGGTTTTAACCAGTGGCAGTGGGAACAGCAGCGCGAAACGTGCTGGGTACCCAACCACCTGAGTGCCAAATTCCTCCTAATGAGGGCTCGGACCCCATGCAGCGTGCAAGAGGGTGATGCAAGAGGAATTTCTGGGTTGTCCAGGTGTCCTGTACCATCCTGGGAACCACACCTGTGAGCAGTATTCTCGGCATGGGAGAGGCTCAGACAAGCCATCAGAGCATGCCACCATCCTCTGCTTGCCTGGAGAGTGTCCGTTTTGCTCTCCATCCTTCATGTCCCCTCTCTTTCCCTCGCATTACCAGGTCCTCACGCGAAGCCAGGCTGCTGCTGGAGCCAGCTCCACCAGGAGCATCTCACACTTGGGACTTCTGCATATTCCCCCCATCACAGTACAGGCTGCTGCACCCGTGGCTAGGGACTCCCAAAAACGTCAGGGCAGCCCCCAGCCAGCATGGACACGCTAACAGAGAGGGTCCTCTCGGAGCAGCTGTGGTGTGCCAGGAGCGAGCCCAAGGGCAGGCCTGCAGCGGAGCCACCCTCCCCCCGAGGCAGTGAAAATATTTTTTTCAGGATTTGCTGCAGAATCAGTTGGATCGGTGATTTCTGTCCAGCTGCTGGGGAGCTGGGGGCCAAGAGGCCGCAACGCGCTACAAGCCCCTGTTGCCAAATCTCAGAGGATAGCTCAGGCATCCCTTGCATCCAGGCTTGTGCTGAGCCAACCAAACCACGGTGCCTCTCTTGGGCAACAAACATCTCCCCAAAAACAGAGACTAAACCTCCTGTCTGACCTAATTTCTTCTTCAGTCTGGCCTTCATTACTATTTAATATGAACAGAACAATGTAGGAGGGAATTGACAGATGGCCCAGTCTGCAAAATTTGGATTTGGACAGCAAAAAGTAAAAAAAAAATCTCGCTTCTTCTTGTGGAGCCGTACAGCCTTTAAAAGGGAGCACAGCAAAAAGTCACGGACCCAAACCCAGCGGTATGTGCAGGAGGGGAAAAGCCTACTTTGCGCATCCCAGTCTCCATCACCCTCCACCCCTCCAAAAACATGTGGGCAGAGTGATGTTTCGCTTACTCTGATGACTGCTGGTGAGAGCTGCTGAGCATCTCTCTGGGTTACTCCTCTGGGCGGGCAGCCCCAGGAGAGCGGGGCCCTGACCCGGTTTCGAGTGTGGCTCTCCAGAAGGGACAGCGCGCAGGCATGCACCAACCTCACACGGGCCAAGCAAGTGCCACCCCTGCCCACAGGCACCCTCACACAGGGCTCCGGGCCACAACACCATGAGGTGCCAAGAAGCAAAGGGCTAGTGGAGGCGAGTGGGGCAAGGCAGGTGCCTTGGGCAGCCAAAAACCACCCTGGAGGCTGCATCTTGGGCAGAAGCACTGGGATGAGGCACCCAGTGGTACCCAACCAGAGAGAGGTGTCGCGTGCTGTGCCACAGAAGAGCCTCGCTTTTCACCTAAAAGAGAGAGGATGAGATTTCAAACCCACAGCTTGGAAAAAGCCGGCTTCGAAACACAAAACTTTGGTCCATCCAGCTGTCAGGCGAATAAAACCAACCCAGGACCAGGGGTTGTGCTGTTTCGCTCTGGCTTGAAAAAAATAAAAACCTCCTGATTCTTGGCACCTGGCTTGCATGACATTTATATGGCTGAGGTTGGCAATGCTGCTGCTATTTTTAGCCCTCGGTTTTTTGTCTTCACTGCTCGTCCCCATCAGCAGCCCACTCTGCCCTGCGCTGGGGGTCACCTTTCTGCTTCCCATCCTGGGAGCAGGGACAGACACCTGCCTCCTCTGCCTGCAGGACAGGGGCCAGGGCAGGCAGGGGAGCGGAGTTCGCACCCCGCATCCAGCAGCGCTTGCAGCAAGGGCTACCGTGGCTGTGGAAAAATCAAGCTGAAAAAGGTGAATGGGGTATTCAGTACCAGTTACTCACCCCACTGGGGAGTAAGAGCGTATTGCACAAATTTTGGTATGCAGCCCAGAAACATTTGATTTATTGCATAAAAAAAAAGGAAATGCAATCTTGCTTAACTCTTCTAAAGACAGCTGGCAGGACCCAGGGAAGGGATTTAAGTCCATTTTAGTAGCCTCACTTAACTCCTTTCTTTATTGTTCCTCTCTCCTTTCTGCATTCCCGTCCAAAACCTGGAGTGTATCAGGGAAAGTTAACAGCAAGTTAAGCTGTTAAATCAGAAATTGTGGTGACTGGAGTCTACTGGCAAGTGATATTCCCACAACACGTTGAACTTGCTTTATGTCTTGGCAGAGCGGCTTTAACCCCTTCAGAGCCGGGGCTGCAATGCCAAGGCAGATTTCTTCCCCCTCCCCCCCCCCGTATCCTGACCCATATCGAGGGAGGCCGGTATCTCTTTACCCCGTTAAGACACACAGCAGCCTTTAAAAGCAAAGGCAAGTCAAAGAAGGATCGGAGAGGTCAGCCCCAGGACACGAGCTGAGAGGGAGAGGGTGGGCCACTTACAGTGCGCTGCTGGAAACGCACCAGCTCCTCAGTCCCTCTAAAAATAAGACCTCACCTGCTGTGTTTGCTTTATTTAAAAAAAGAAAAGTACAGAAACACTTTTCTCCAGTCCTCCCTGAGGCAAGCCACGCTCACTCCGAAGCCGATAGGAATCACTGGGAAGACACGCACTGACACCTCTGGGTTGCCCGGTCAGAGCAGCAGCCCTCCAGCCGGGCTGCAAAAAGGATCACCTGTCAGAAAAAAAAGCGCTGGGACACACACGCAGACACATTTTGGCTCTCCGGTTTCATGCGGCGGTGGGAGGGGACCTGCGGTGTCAAATCT